>JAVQKG010316269.1:0-19279 GCA_036025885.1 Hypseleotris bucephala | reverse complement strand
ATATCATTGCAAAATAAAGACATCCAAGCTGCCAGTAAATTGTAAGTTCCTTTACATGGAGTCAGAAACTGCTTAATACATTTAGCTGGATCTAGCTTACCATCTAGATCTGGGTATTTTTATTGCATTCCTGTTTAAAGTCCAATTGATTTATCACTAAACTATAGACACCCAGTTGAGTCTAGATTTGGGCACTTAACCTTTGCCAGATCAAGATTTTGTTGCTTACAGAACAATCTTTAAGCAGATTCATCCGTGTGACTGGGTTCATTTAGCTTACGGAGTGAATTGTGCGTGAATGGTTTAGGCAGGAAGTGCTCAACACAAAGCAGTAGAAAATGTTTTAGCAGAGAATGTTATGTGTGTGGTTTTGGTTGCCTGCACCTCTAAACAGATCTGCTGAGGCCCGGCAGGGAAGTAGATGGAATAGTTGTCGATGCACAAAGACGCGGTGTCACCTGGAGGAGGGCTGCATGCCAAAACTCGTAAGTGATGCAGACACAAGACAAGGCTGACAACACAGATAGCACAAGACACCACGCACTATGTGAAAATACTTAGGGCCTATAGTATGAATGTCTGTGTAGAGCAGTTTTAAAAGAACACTAAATTAAATCTTTAGAAAACAATTTTAGTGGCAAAGTGTCCCAAAACCGGGCCACTTCTTGTTGTTGTCCTCTATCACATAAGTCAAGGGCATTGCTAGAAGAGAAAGTAAGAACTGACGGAAAAGTAGCAAACAAATAAAACATTTCTACTTTGCAAACACGGTTAAATATTTTTTTATAGGAACTGCAAAACACAAGCTAAATGCTAATGCTAAAAACATCATCTAGTTTTTTGTCATTACTTTAGACCATTTCTAAAACGGCAAAGTTTTACAAACTACATTTCTATGTCAGAATTGTAGTCTTCTGGAGTTGTATCAAATCAGAGAGGGGCCCTAGAGAGAGCTTAAGTTACATTGTGTGTGTTGCTTCAAGAAAGAAACGTAGAGTATTTACATTTTGACTTTATTGTTATTGAGTTTATTGTAGTTGCTATTACATGCATTACATTGCGGTTAACACCAAATAGCATGTAAACCAATGGCGGCAAAAAATTATTTTGAAGACAGGAAAATCTTTTGCTTTGTTAACTTTGTGCAGATGTAAGGAAAAATAAGTTAAGGCCGAGGGGCAACCTACATATCATAAGCCCTAAACCCTGAAGAACACACAAACATCCAGCTTACTTTGTGTCCCACTCCCACCTGGCAGCCCATGTTGAAAGTCAATATTGACCTTAAAGTCAGGAAGTGGGGTTTCAGATCTAATGTAATTTACTGCATACAGTTAAAGCCAGAAATGTGAGGGGGAGAGCCATACAAACACAGGAACAGGGTTATGTGAGGGTGTATGGAAAGATTACATTATATGAAGGGAAGTCCAGTACAGGGAACAGATGTGAGGGCCAAAGAGGAGAGGTTATTAGTGAGAGGAGAGGGCTTAAAGGATGAGAAAAGAAGGAGGAGCTAACGGCTGCGTTTGAGACTGTGTAGGTTTGAAGTTTATGCACAACTAAATTTTTCCTCTGTTTTGTTGCTGGAAATTTGGCACCTCTTTTGTTCTGGTGAATGCCCTTAAGGCCCCCTCTCCGCCTCTGACCACTGTTACTCACTATGTCAGTCCAAATAAGAAACTAACAAGAAATAAACAAAACAAATAAGAGTGGGGTAGAAAAGCTGATTAGCAGAGATGTAAGGACCACAACTCTTAAGCAATGTGCAATCTGTGTGCTTTTCAAACTGACTGTATAAATGAATCTCATACGAGGACAGGCCTGGCTCACGATTTCAAAAGTCAACCAAACATTTGTCCAACTACATGCGCTGATGGGTGTCCTTTGTCGTAAACTCCTGTACAACCACACAACCAGGACGCACAAAAGGTTGAAATTGGAGAAGATTCAAAGATTGATTGTGCAACTTGAATTCTGGCCAGATTTGAAGGCCAAAATTGTATAGTGTATGTCCAACTTTAGTGTTTCCTGGAGAAGACAGGGTTTCCTCAAATGTCTACATTTATATGAAGGTAAGTATTTTTATCTCCAGAGAGAGTCAGTGTCTCAGCGTACAGGATTATGCAAAAATATGTCAATTAAACAAAATACAACCCCTGGTAACACTAACAAAAGTCATGTTAAAAGGTCCCCTTTAATCACAGTAATAGTCATTATTCAGTTGTGGTAGGGCACAGGGTTCCAAATGGCGCATGATGGTTTAGATGCAGTGTACACCTCCAGTTAGAAGCAGACAAAGGCAATAAGACTAATTTTGCTACATGTATGTCAAGTTGTCTGTGGTAAAATGGTCTAAATTGTCTATAGCTCAGCAGGGCCATCAAACTCCCCTCTGCCCCCTCCAGCACCTCTTCCGCTTCAGTGTGAGGGAAGCCTCCTGGTGCGCAGTCGATACTCGTCCCATAAGCTTCAACATGTGGCCCATTAACCCGCCTCTGTGACCGATTTTACAGTTCTGAGAGGAAACTTTAGGAAACCAAAATAATATTTGGTAAATGGCAGAAAAAACAATTCAGTGACAGAGATGATGATTGAGGTTGAAACAAAGAGATGTGTGTTTTACTTACAGTTGTTTTGAAAGGCACTAGTATTGCAAGTTAATCACTGAACTAAAATGCTACATAAAAATAGAGTTTTAACATTATTCTTTCATTACACTAAGACTTACAACAAAATCAATAAAAAGTTAAAATTGAGGATCTGGTCTGGTGAGGTACCATTCAATGACATGACACTGAAACCTAAAAAACAGACTGGGGTGGGCAAAATGCTCAATGAAATAGACAGGGCAAACCAAGAGGGATAATTTTATGGTCTCCTGACTGGCCACACTTTCTGGTATAGTTTTATGCAATGCACCTTTATTGAGCCCACAGGTACATTATTAGTAATCAGTTATTAGAACGCTCTGCGATTCATAAAAAGTGTATGGGTGCTTTTCATTGTTTTATTAGTGTTTGTTTAATGGGTTTGTCACAAGTCTGTCAAAATATCTCATCACACTCCACTGAGACAGGACCAGATAATTAAAAATTCCTGAAATACATAGATAAAATTTAACCTCAGCATCACAACCATGCCCTCTCTATAGGGATAATATGTAATCTATGAAATGACCAAATCCAGTCATCCAGTGAGTTAATATAGTCAAAATGTAAGGAAACTCCGGAGAGGGATGAAGGGAGTGACTGTATAGGAAAGGAGACATACAGCTGAGGGGTAGGGGGTCAGGGAATGTACAGGGTCTTCAGAAGTGTTTTCAAAATTAACTTATATAAAGATTTTAAAAGATAATGTATATTCTTTAGGGGTGGATGATACAGTGATAAAAAAATCAAGTTATGAAATAATGACAATCTGCTAATCTGGGAAGATAGTTGAATAGTGATACAGTGCATTCATTTGCTCTTTACTGTAATTTTTACTTTAACAATGCCAGTGTTCATATTAATAAAAAAGGAGCATAAATAGTATTGTGTATTTTGATGAACATTGGATTGTATGTACACTGAATTTGATGTTGAAAAGGTTTCTATTCAAGACAAAAAATGCAAAGTTAGCAAAAATTGTGATAAAATTTAAATTGTAATCTTGACCCAAATAAAATCATGATGTTATATTGTTACCATATCGCGCAACTCAGGACGAAATGTACTTGATATTTTAATGTATTTATCAAATCTAAAAGGGGCATCTTATGTTGACCAGTTCCCAGATAATGCACACTGCTTTTAATAATCTGACTTCCCCACAACTAAATGTTTGTATAACGACCAAACAGCTTGATGAACTTAATTTCTGTGAATATCTCTTGAATCAGCCCACTGTTGTTGCTGGCTCTCACTGTACATGAGGCGGCCCGTGGAGTGTGTTTTGTCTGAGTTGGTTTTTGCCCGGAGCTTCAGCGTCTTATCAGGCTCCTCTTGTCCTGTTGCCCCTGGCGACATGTCCCACCTGGAGCGAGGCCAGCACCCCATTAAAGACATCAAAGAGACTAAAGTGCACACAGCGCTGTCTCTTTGTGTCCTCTTTCAAATGTTTATATTTTAGATATTTAGTCTATGTTTTTAATCTCGCTCTTAAAGCTGTGACAGTGAAAATATGTGAAGCCATAAAGGTGACATCACAGGGCAAAACCAATTCAAATATTTACTTAATTTAGGAACCATGTCAATTAACTATGTAAGACTTAAGGCATTCAAAATATATTGTTAGTATTGAAACTTCTTAGCCCAAGAAAGAATTCTTGGAACATGAAGCTGAGAGTTTTTCAAAGTTGGAAAAATGAAGTTTATTAAATTAGCATGAAAGAAGCATAATCCAGACTGTGGCCAGCAAGAATGCTCAATGACAAAGAGGAACCCTGAACCCAACTGTACTGTCCAAGGTTTGTTAGGCCTACCATTACAGACCTTTTAAGCAGTTTTGAGGGGGACACATAAAGTCACAGTAGAACTATTCTCAGTGACAGAGTACATATGGCCACTGGGCCTCCCACGCCGTCATCCTGATGCTTAGTAAAAAAAATGATTCTGCTGTGAGTTTAATCACTGACAGCCTGTCAGCACTTCACTTAGCAGCTCATACTTCCCAAGATAAAGTTATGTTTTTATTCCCCATCACCCCTTACGGTTACACTGACCGCACAAAATATCACACTGGTGTTTGTGTAAGTTGTAAATATGAAAGACAAATCATTTTCCAATGACAGTCATCTAGAACAACATGCAGAGGGGGGACAATGGCGAGCTAATACAAACACAGAGCCTGTGTTATTCCCAGATGTCTCCACGCTCGGCCTGGAGAGTTCCTATGAACAGTAGCAACAGCGTAACATCGTCTTGGACATATTCCTTCTCTTTTCACTAAATGGAGAGTGGAAGTTGGCCAAAACGAACGTATAAAAGAATTTTCCAAAAATAATCCCATAACTGTATGGTTGTATATAGTAAAATAAATTGGGAATGACATGTAGCGCCAGCTCTCACGTCGTAATAACAACATGGTAGAAGTGATCGTTAGCCTTCTGTGACGACTGTTGTTTTAATTTCAGAGTCAACATGATAAGTGTATATCACAAAATAAGTGATATTTATTGTGACAGCTGGCACATGTTCCCTGAATGCTGCCCACCTATAAACTGCTCATGTACAACCTATATACATTCTGCTCATAACCTCCACTTAGTGTCAAGCATTAGCATGCACACATGATATTTATACAGAACAATAAATGTCTGTTGTAGCCATTAAATTCTTAGAAACATAAGGCAGGTTGACCTTATAGCTTTTGATGTAAATGTCAAATCCAACTTTTCTTATACTCTTCATATAACCTCCCACAGCCAATTTGGGAACCAACTAAAGTAAAATGATTTTCTGCCTCCAGGTCATGCATGTTGTTTGGTTAATGAGAACAGATCTAGATGTCCTCTTTTTAGGAACAATGAGTTCTCTGACTCCAGTGGTGATCTTGGGCACAAGTTGCTGTAAACTATTAAAAGTGTTTGGGGGCCTACATGATACTACTGTATTTGTCTTCATCACTACAAACCCAATCAAGTACTTTGTGAAACTGACTTCACCTATTATTTGAATGTAAATAAGTGTCTTATTGTTAGCATCCATCCAGACTTTCCATTGAGTTTTCCAGGTGTACTATAGTTTAGGAATGTATTGTGAATTCTGCAAATTTCCACAAATATCATATGATGTCTATAAGCAGGACTAGCAGCTATTGGAGACAAAAGAGGTATAAATTATCAGACAATGCACTATAAAAATGAGTTGTGACGATCTTGCATAGTTCAATGTAACCTATATTAGTGATTGATATAGCCAGAATATCAACCCAGAATATTGCAGAACTCTGAAATACCAATTTTTAAGCGATTTTTCAGGGAAAATGTATGTTATCCACACCATTTTAGGCTCAGTGGCTAAAACTTTGTAGCTTCCAACTGTAGCAATGAGTTATGATTTTTGAGACCATAGGTCTCAGAAATCATTATCTGACCATTTCAACTGATGATGCAACTGACTGCCTAGGAAGGTACTTTCTTAGTTGACGCAATCATTTGACTATTGCCCGCTAAAACCCTCTTAGCATTTATCTCAAGAACATTCTTTCAAAATAGTATTAAGTACCAGCTGTTTTATGTGTATGACTAATGTTATTTTATTTTTGTTGAACTAGGATTTTTTGCACCACTGTGTATTGAACATTTTTGGATAAATTCAGACTTTGTTTTAGCCTGGCCCAGGATCTAAAGAGCATAAGTTGTGAACCCTTGTCCGCGGGGGTCATAAAGACAGTTCAAAGACATCCTCTTGTTTCAGTAGGCTGCAGGAGGCATTATCATTAATGCTTTACAAACCGTGGGACGAGGGGGAAGCTATCCTGAGCACAACCTAAACACACGCGGGTTCAGAAGTGCAAATATATTATACTTCAGACTCTCATCCTCCTTCTCAGACAGTAGACAGGAGAATTACAACAAAGATCGCTATAGTGTTGGTTACATTTGATGAGTTTCCATGATAAAAAGTCACTCAAAGGCGTAAATGCTTATGTCTGATGGACTTAAAAGCCTTGTCATCATCATTCTCAAGTATCAATATGGCTCCAATATTGATGACTGCTTCCCAGATTCCACACCTCACAGAATTCTATTGTATTGTGGAGTAGTTATTGGAAAAATCATCAAGTATGCTTCTCAAGGGGAAAGTTTTACAGCCAAACAGAAACAGGGAAGTTTGTGAGTTTAATGTGATAAAAATAGTAGCCTTTTCTACTTTATACTTGCAAAGATTATAACCAACATGCCCATATCTCAGACATCTGCTGACAACCGGCCTTCACATAAGGACTGAAGGATTAGTTGCAATCAATAAAGCTGATTGAATTTATTACTTGGTAGCTTTTTTTTCTTCAAGTTAATAGTTAATACTGTCAATTTTAAGTTTAATATGTTTTACTGTCAACTTTTAAATATGTTTTCTCACCAAATTAATTTTACATCTCTTGTTTCTGTTACATTCGGACAAGCCCCTTCCCTTTCGTGTGTTAGTTGATTGTGTTGTCGTTCGGCCTGACTTTAATCAACTAAAAATGTTATTTAGTCCACTACAGCCCTGACTCTCATTCAAAATATGTATGGCACAAGCCCATACAATACCAGTGTGGCTTAACAAAGAAAACTCGATCAGACAATGATTAATGTAACAAACAAAAAAAAAAATATTGAAATAAATTTGGAAATCCTATTTAACAGTTGAAATTCAACAGACTCTTCCTACAGTTTGCATGTGGCCACTGTGGACCAATTTCCCTTTAACCTCACTCTCAAATCCAAAAACAATCTTGCGGTTTTCAGTTTCTCCATACTTTCCATTGTATTTTGAATCATCATTTTTATGATCCGCATTTGTATGAAGTCTGGAAATGATACATGATATTTTAAGAGTATTGACACGTGGCTATTGCTTGAGTGAACATCTCTCGGCAAGTATATTTTATTGGCTTCTCTTGCTCCACTTTCAATCATTTTGACCTAAAATACTAACCATAATAAAAACTCCCAATTTAGAGTTACAGTTAAAGTTACTGCTTTATTTTAGTAGTTAACATCACAACATGGCCGCTTCTTTGTAGACTCCAGGGCCTGAACAATTTATGTCTAAGAATGGACAAGTGGGGATGCACCGATACTGATACTAGATTGTATATCGGTGCTCGGTGATCCAAGCTATTAGGGTGGATGGTAGCCTAAATGTGGAAGATACTGGAGTGGTATAATTTATTAAACTTTATCCTAATTAGTAGATAAATAATGTGGTAATATTACACTGTAACTCACAACCTGGTCTCAGTTATATTATCTTTTAGGTTTATTATTTCTGGTGATACAAAGTTAGGGAGAATTGTCTATGCCCTTCCTTTTTGCATTAGTATCGGTGGATATTGTGTATCGGTCGATTCACAAAGCCTAGATATCGGGATTGGTAACTGGACTGAAAAAGCCTTGAAAAAATCTGCATCTCTACTGGCAAGGAGTACAATAATTTGACTAACTTTAATGTGCTGCAATTCATAGGCACCACCAAAGGCCCAAGCCGGAAAAAATATTATTTCCCCTAATTTCATGAATAAACAGTGGATGTGATAGACCACTTTAACTACACCATCTGGTCAGGTCTATAGTTATTTATTGAACCAAAACTTTTTGCCATACCATACTATTGAAAATCACATCTATACTATTACACCACTCTAAAAAAACACTAAAAGTCTCATTCTCCTAGACATCTCCTCAGCATCAGCAGTGGAGCGACCCAGGCTGCCACTGCACACGGGGGAGTGCACTGTGAGTGGGAGGAGGACAGGAACGTCGGAATAGCGTGGGCCAGTCCAGTAGTCATGCTTACTTTACTCCACAGGTTAATTACCACAATGACAGACTGATTACTGAGAGTGACAGGGGAGGGGGGGCACCACTAACACTCCTCAGCCTTCAAACACAAGCTTTATGGGATCTGATAGAAAGAGAAAGGAAGTCTGCAAATGGGAATTAGAGACTGGATCAGGCTTGTTTTAGACTGGGATTTAGGTATAATAAATAAAATGGCTAAATTCCATAGAGGGATATTGCTTAGATTTCTGTGAATGTGTCCCAGTGTGCACCTAAGCTGGACACCTGGAGTTTGAATGAGTGTTTAGGATGTCTGTATTGGTATACTTTACACTTTAGGGGTCGCAGCAAAGGTCGTCATGTTACTGCAGCTTGAAAACAAACAGACACACAGCCACAGGCAGGCTTGTCACCAGTTGTTCTTCTATACTCTGTCAAATACCCATAGAGGGCTATTTGAGCTGATGAATTTCTGGGAATCCACAAGAATGAAAGAAAAAATGCATAGAATTCAAGCGCAAAAAGACAATTAGGATTATTGTGATTTTACAACATCTTAAACAATGTAAAAAAAAGCATACTTGTAATAAATAGTATATACTCTCTCTGGCCACTTTATTAGGATGACCCTGTGCCTAATAAACTGGCCCTGGTGTGTTCTTTTGTTGCTATAGCCCATAGGCTTCAAGAACTGCTACTTTTAATACTCATTCTAACAATCATGCCACATTCAAAGCCTTTTAAATACCTGTTAATGCCCCTGGGGCATGACTAAACACATTGATTTGCTGTTGGAGTAATTCACTATATTTGTTTATTAGTACCCAATGAAGCGGCCACTTCTATATACTAATTCTCTGCCTTGCCAATAAAACCAGTTTATAGTAACGGTGTTTATAGGCAACAATCACCATGATAATAAGGACTCATATACATAACACTCTTCTAAACAGTAAACAGTTAAATAAAAGTTAAATAAAACTCCAGTGACCCGAGGCATTAAACCTAACACACACATGCAACTGCTGACAGTACTCTCAACACAGCTGCTTCTATTTGGTTTAAGCCTCATTTGCTAAACACAACACGTCTGACTACTGCACAGCATCAGAAATAGAACTACGCAGGACTACTTAAACTATCATACATTACCAGACAGAGCATGCAGTGGCCCTGTCCTGGACAACCTCACTGACCTCCGCCATCATGACACACATTCAAGGCAGCCAGGCGAGAGATGAGCCAACAGACCAAGAAGGAAGTGAATGAAGAAAGGCTAAGTAGCTTAAATGTTTTGGGTCTTCATCTGCAGGGGATCAAAGTTGGCCCTTGCTATAAGAGCTGTCTCATAAGGAGGATTAACAGGCAACAAATGGAGCATTGGCCTTGCCCCATTGCTTCCCTCCAGAATCATGGTCTAATGCCATGCAGGTGGACAGTGCGTACATTCTGACACCTCTTTTGGAAAAGGTATTCTAGAAAGTGTGTCGGATTACGATTGCACACACAAACACACACACAATGTTCCTCCTTTTAATGCTATGACTGGACAGAACATTGAAGGGAAGTCCTGTATGAGCTGAGTTGAACTTTCCCGTCTGTCAGGCAGATAGCTGAGCAGATACCAGATGAAACACTGAAGGGGTGAACAAGTACACATGGACCACACCGGGTGCCTCTCTGTCCCTGTCAAGAATCTGTGGTGTTTACTGCTCACTTGGAGTCTGTCCAACTTCCCGGGAAAGTTATACCTGGTTGCAGCCGGAAATTGGAACATTTCATTTTCCTTTGATATTCCAGCAACTATGGGCCTTGGAAGGATACAGCCTTGAGAGTGTCCAGTTTTGACAGAGTAGCCATGCACTGATCCACTATTTGAAGTCAATAGTTTCCCTATAGATAGGATTTGGTGAGAGGTCTATATTAGGTTAATATATTTGATATGCCCAGAATAAACCTCAGCTGTCACACCTGGCCAGCACCCTGACCACACAGGTGACTCCCATCAACACCCACACACTCACAGCCTTGTGCGGACGCTGTGTTCTGTGAATCATGAGGACAAGGCAATGGGAGACACAGATGCCAGGAGTAGTTACACTGATAGTGTCATTGTGACATTTGTCTGCCCCATGCTTCTACAGTACCTCTGCCAAAACCTTCATGGTCACAGAGTTATAACCTTGACAGACACGCTTTGGGGTTTATGTATTATTATACATTATAATAAACACCATCACGGGACAAGGATGGTTGAATAGTGGTCAGTGGTAGATCATGTGTGAGTGTTGACTGTGATGTGGCCAGTGTAAGGGCAGATAAATTCATTAAAGGAACATACAGTTCTGCTAGCTCACATGAATAGGCCAGTTAGATTTTATCAGCATGAATCCCAGATGGTTTTCTGTTTATAAGACTGGGAGCACTCCAAGTGTGTCATGTTGTTATTTTAACACAACACTCACTTCCATTTGGTCCACTTTAATTGTGTTCTGTCTGCTCTGTATGACCTTATTGAGTTAAGCCTGTTTGAAGATTAATTAGTTGATAACTTATGAAACAGACTGAAAGATTTTAAATTATTAAAATTTCATGAAAAATAATAATAACAAATTGTGTCTTTGAGGTGGGTAATTTTTCACTGATCTTTCCTACAAAAGCAACTTCATTTAGTGATGCAAGTACAGGCAACATTTTTCCAAACTGATTGTTTTGTTTAAAAAAAAAAGCAATTGTTTTGATAAATTTAGTTAGCAAGCGTGAGATGATGCAAACTAAACAAAAATAGTAATTGTGGACTATTTTTACAGTGTTTGTCTCACAAGTTGCTGTTTGTTTCACATTATGGTTAATAAGAATAAAAGAAATCACAATACTCAAGTGACACAAGCTCTTAACATTTCTAAACAATATTTTGCACACAAGAAGGCTTTTAAACACAATTCCACTCTAGCTCTTAGTTTGGTCAATGTAGTTCTGACAGCTCCTAAACAACAACCCTTAACCAAGCACTTCTCTGAAACACTCTAACAAACTGCAATCATTGTAAATTGTGTTTTCAAAGTGTGATATGCTTTTACTGATGATAATAAATAATATGAAGTTTCATAGACTTGATTATTGTTGTTTTCTTTCTGTTATTTTAACATAACGAGCTGCTGGAATTACGCTGCAGAGTTTACTCATGGCTTATATACATTTAATTTAAAACTGGCCTGTTTTGGATCCAACTGTTCAATAAAAATAAACACAACAGACTAAACAAGCTCCAGAAGAAGGCAGTGTGTGTAACCCAGAGTGCAGTGTTGTTTGGGGGCTACTGTGGCTGTAGTTGTCCCACATTTCTTTGTGCGGTGACAAGCAGAGCAGCCGACATGTTCAGAGCTGTTTCACTTTGTTTCCTTTTTATACACAAACAAGGTCCCACTGTCATCACTCCATCCTTCAAATACCAAAGGGCCCCTCTTAAGAGTACGGGCCCGGCAATGGCCTCCTGTCAGGCCCCACCATTTCTCCTGCAAAAATATGTCCCATAGGAAGGACATTTAGTCAACGCAAGCTCACAGAGGTCCTACTGACCAGGTTTCCGGTGTTAAGCACATACACAAAGTAGTGAATCTAGAGAAATGAATGAATATTCTACTAATGACCTGTTTCAACATGCTTTCTCTCATTAGTCACATGATGCGTCACATTTGACCTACTCGTGATGCTTGTATTTTTGTTAAATTAAAAAGAAAATGGCTCCTACAATTAGAACAACAGTCAGGTGTCTGGTCACTAGTCAATAGCTAATAGTCAAAATGACACTGGTCAGCTAGCTTACTACCGCTATGTGGCTATTTATTTAACTAATTATAACTCAAACTGTCACTGGTTCTGTGTAGTTAGTGTAATGTTTTTTTTTTTTTGCATTTTTGTTTGATAGGACAGAAGATTGACAGAAAATCAGGGAGAAGAGTGGAGTGTGCATTTGGCAAATTGAGCCGGATTCAAACTCACGACACCAGAATGAGTACTGTGGGCCCTGTATATGGGCCACACGCTCTACCGACTGAGCTAAACTGCGGCTATCTATACTTCTGTGAAGCAGAATTTTGTATTGGATAATTTACTATAAAACATTTTTATTACAAGAAACACGCCTTTTCATGGCACTTTTACAAGGTCAATGCCCTCACTAACCCTCATATCTTGTTACATTAGGTTTTTATGACACTATGCCTGACATAACACAGCCTCCCTGATTGTATTTTACAGCAGGTAGTCTGTCAGTCACTCTGTAAACCAGTACAGACAGTGTTAGCAGGACTGTTCTCACAGGTTATCACTCTTACAGCTGCTCTCTCTGTGTCCCTGCTGTAATTTAAGCCACTCTCTGATGATAATGGATTTAACGGGTTGCCTTAAAGTGCACTCGGACCAGATGTGCACAGCTGCCCCGGGACACGACTCGCACCAGTGTGTCTTCATTTCGTCTCTGGTGGTCTGTCATTGTGAGACAGGTAAGAGCCACCTGAAGGCTCTGGCCACACCTCCTAAAAACTTTTAACTTTCCCATCACCTGGGCCTGACAGTGTGACAGCTAGGCATTAACTTTCTCAGAGTTCATGTCAACAATGTACAATAAAAGCTCATTTTGACACCAAACCTCACACAAACCAACAAACTAGAGCAAAGACCCCAAGAATAAATCACATAAATCACAATGCAAATCATGGATGGTTCAGTAAGAAATCTTTTGCCAGCACAAGACCAAGCATATGGAGTTTAAGAAAATGTCAAATTTAAAAAAACAGGTAAATTAAAAGCCACATAGCCCGCACAACTGGCACTACTAAACAACATAGTGCATAGTTCACGTTTGTTCACTTGTGCAAGAAGTGCAATGGCAACAACCGTTAGTGGGTTCTCCACCTCTTTGTTTAAACACTTTTGTAGAGTGTTATGTGATTTTTGATATATGGCAGTACGTGGTAGGTTGGTTGGATGTTTTTTGTATTAGCTCTGGAAGAAGAAGAAAAAGCACTAATGAGGCATTTGCAGCTGCATAAAGACAGTGAACAGGCCAACGCGAGTCAGACATGTAAACCAACAAAGTCATACCTGAACAAATGACTATCTGAGCCTTGTGGGAAAGAGTGCATTTTTCACCATGGTTTGGAAAATAGTCAATTTAAACTTTATCCTTTTATGTAAAAAATACAAATTATTTACAACTGCACACACTCTTTCAGTGGTCTTGGTGCTGGGTGGCATTTCTGAATCCTTACTATTTATCTGCCCACTCTTAACCCCTTAGCTAATAGGAAGCCTGATTAAATTCCCACTATTCTTCTTTAACATTTTCAGATGTGCAACAATAGATATAAAACTTTGACGGTGCAACGTAGACCTATACAAATCTTTTCAGATGCAGACAATTGAATTAGGTCAGCCATAGCAGATGTGCAAACCCTCAGAGAGACAGCAGGGTGTGGATGAGGTGGGTGCAGCATTAAGAGACAACGGTGAAGCAGTGATGGGATACGTGATGGAGCAGTGATGAGTGTGGAGAGGAAAGAGCCTGTCAGTGCCTTGGGGCCTGAGGCAGCACATGGGGCAGAGGTGGAGGTCTCTGCTGTCTGGGTGGTGGGACCACAGGGACCGGCTGAGTTATTAGGACGGAGCATCTGACAGGAAATAAAGACAGCGTGGGCAGAATGGCTGAGAGGCAGATATCCAGACGCGGCGAAAATTCAGGACAATAAAGCATGTCGTATACGGTATGGGATAAGAAAACTGCACAGCTCAGACTAAAAGTAAATAGTTTGTGTGTCCATAGGCAGAAGCAGGAAAACTGTGAGCAACACATACATAATCGGAGGTGGATTCAAGGCAATAACAAATGTTTACAGTTATTCTGTTATTGTCGTATTAGCGGAAAATGGTTTGCAATAGACAGGGACTTCTCCAGGAAGCTAATAGTTGTAAATGACCATGCTAATTAGTCCTTGTTCCCTACTCTGTCCAGTGCTGATGGTAAAGTGGGTGTGGCCAGCAGGGGGAAAGAGGGCCTTAAAGAGATCTGCATCTGAGCTTTTTCAGCAAAGAGATAGCAGAAGATCCCAAAAAGATGTTTTCAATAAATATTTTAGTTATGTGAAATTCAGAATATTTAGAAAGCTTGAAATAACTGAAGTGCAACCATTGAGGGTATATAGCAGTGGAGTAACGAAGCCCTTTCAGTCCAATAGAGTGGTTGGGACACCACTTTGCTAGCCGCAGTTGCGTTCGAGTCATTGAGGGTATATACCAGGTCAGTTATTTTAATCTATATCTCTGATTGTAGGGCAGATATTTTTTTATTTTATTTTATTTGACCTTTATTTAACCAGGATAGTCCCACTGAGATTAAGAATCTCTTTTATCAGATATCGCCAGAAAAAACTTTTTATTTACATAAAGGGGACTAAAACAAAGGCAACAAAACAGGAATGGTGACTGTAGCCCCTATAGTGACTTAGTAAGAGGCACTCAAAGTCCAATGTCAATGGGAATTCTGCGAGATGGAGCCAACTGAGATTCACTCTGCGGTCACGGAGCCAAGCCGTTAGCTGGCTCCACGCCTTTTATATCTCGATGAGTGCAGCCAAGGTTTATACAAAGAGTATTATGTTGATTCCATTGTGAGTGTACTCATCAGTATCCTCATATACTCCACTAAAACTGTAGCAGGACTTACTTCCTGATTGTGATGTTCCATGAAGCTTATCCTGCATCGTGTTGTGTCTAACCAGGCTGCGATGTGTTGATTAACAGATGGAGCAAAAGACAACTGGATACCCACTGGTTCAGCCTCATCCATCCTCAGTGTCATCTGCAGAGAGATAGGTTAGAGCCCAAGAATGAGCGGCCACTTTGAAGACTCTTCTCCAGAGATATGTCACTGTCAAGAAATGTTTTCAACCAAAACGCATCCTGGAGCTGCGAGCAACACAAACAAACAGCCGAAACACTCGATCACCAAAAAGATACAACATTCAAAGCATTTTTGTCATTCTGGGATTCATTTGGTGTTGGAGTGTTGACTGGACCTCTCACTTTCTGTTAGCCACAATGCTACTTTTATTACAGGCATCAATGAAGTTATGTTTGTCAGCGTATACAGCCAGACTGCCCAAAATGTAACGGTTGGGTTTGGGATTACTTTGTTAGCAAAGGTCAGTATTAGGACAATATGGAAATCCTAGTTTTTAGTGTGGACACTGACTCAAAAATCCAGTCAGTGTCTACACTAAAAACTATTAAGGATTTTGTGCCATTGCAAGATAGGGCGAACAACAATTACTCTAGCCACAGAGAGTTAGTAAATAACGTAGTAAATAACTTAATAACTAACTGAATACATATAATGATGAAGCATTTACCCCCAAACCAAGAGTCCATATCAGGTCACTAAACCATTTAAGTGTGGAATGTGTCCAATATCGTCAAGCTAATAGCATGCTGTAACAACTGGATCAGTATTCCTTCAAATGTAGGGACTGAAGTAGTCTGAAGATTTGCCAAGATCAAAGTTGAAGAAGGTTTAAATCAGTCTTCAACTTTGATTTGACTACCTGGATAAAAGAATGAACCTTCACAGAAAAAAATTGCCAAGATAAGATAGATAAGATAATTGTTTTCCAACATTTTTAACAATTTCTTATTTTAGGAAACCTCCAGACTACAGCTTTAAATAGGGACAAAATATCAACAAAATAGTTTGTTAAATATTTTCTTTCTTCCGTGTCACTGCTTTGCCCTATAATATCTTTTCAAAATTACTAAACTCTACTTAACTGAGAATAGCCGATCAGCTTTTACTGGTTGCATGTGTCTTGCAGTAAAGAGGTAAACACAATCTGGTCGTTGCCTTGTTGTGGTTTCAGCCTCTCAGAATGACTCCATTATGATGAAAGCAAATGGCTGTATAATGCTTCCTGGCGAGTGGCTCAGGATATCACTCACACAACGTAATTTGAAATGCTTCCTGGCTACTACGTGATAGAGCTATGACAAAGACTGGGGATGATAGCAATTTAGTATTTCCATGTTCTGCTTTATGAGTCAAATGCTTGCGTGCTGCCAATCCTGAGAGTCCAAATCACTTGAATGTTTAGCTTCGAGATCTTATACTGTTTGTTCAAGTCTAGGCCACTTCCAAACTTCTGATAGTTAGCAAAAACATTGGCGCACTAAAAATAACGTATCAGATAAAAACTTGATTTTCGATAGGACCAATGATTCATACTAAAATACATGCCATGACAAGAAATTTATAGCACAGCATATCAGGGAGGGGAGTCTTGGCTTTGTCAAAGTCAAAAGGTCTCCACTGTTCAACAAGCATGAAAAATATATTGTAATATGAACAACAGACAAAATATCCCTGTCCCATATGAGTCAATGTGTAATGCAAGACTGTGCTTAGCCAAGGGGAGCATGAGTCCAATTATCAACATTATCTTTAGAATCACAAAAGCAATATTCTTCTTTTTTTGTACTT
Organism: Hypseleotris bucephala; assembly: GCA_036025885.1. Lineage (NCBI taxonomy): Eukaryota > Metazoa > Chordata > Actinopteri > Gobiiformes > Eleotridae > Hypseleotris > Hypseleotris bucephala. The sequence goes on along the minus strand of JAVQKG010316269.1, from coordinate 2,279 downwards.
ACAAATGTATGTGACCACCATGTTGTAATGAAATTGGACATAATTTAATTTCCAGTATGGCTTGGGTCCAATGGCTTGGAGCAAATCCCAATTTGTATGCAAAAATTGTCTTGTACTAATATCGCCATTAAATCTATATTGAACCTAAATGACAAACCAAATTGATGTTTCAGGATTATTGTGATTTTGAAGGCTTTTTCCCTAAGACAAGAGCTCTAAGGAACATTTATTACATCCAGATCTATATAATGTGGACTTAGCCTAAACATTGTTGAGAATACCATCTGATGAATTGATATAGGTAATAGTGAATTTCATTATCCTTTAGTTCACAACAGGGATTTGACCATATGTTATGAATGAGCTAAGAAAATAATAGCCATGTGTGATATAAAGTTAGACCACTCCCAATAGGCAAAGGTATTCATAAAAATATAACTTTTTTAGATTCCATATTACTTGATAAGACCTGGTTTATTTCACTTTATATGAGAAAATGCATTTGTAGAAATTTTAACCAACTTTTGAAGCAGTCCCATGGGACGCTGAATATGATTGGTCCACTTTGTGATTGCGATCTGGCTGATGTCCCGGGACTGTACCATAATGAGAGCAGTCCACAGTACCTATATGGTCAGGTTAGAGGTCGTCTGCATCGTGTACAAAAACGTTAATTGGACTAGACTATTTGAACAAAAAATAAAGTTTAATAAAATACTTCATCAGGATCTGTTAAAATAATTGATTCCAAGCAAACACATCCCACTTTTTTCATTGTTGAGTACACTGTAGTTATGAAATCTGTTTAGTTTTAACAGCAGAGCAAAGTATACAAATCTGTCCATTGTTAAATTTATTGAGTTGGACACATTTTGTGGTTTGTTCTCAAATGTGATATTGTAGTTCATAGACATAATGAATAAACTAGTAGTCAAGTTGCAGAGGTGTTGTGTAATCGTGCACAGTCCCATGACATGTTGTAAATGAAATGTTTTGTTCACATTTGAAGTTAACCCAACAAAGATCCTGCAGAGCCTTGTATAAGTTGCAAATATTTTGACAGTGCATGAGTGTAATGCAGTTGGACTATCCTATTACTAGTGGCATGCAAACCCTATACCTCCTGTCAGTGAATGCTCTGTTGCCTGGGGCTAAGCTGATATTACTTCAGGGAAAAGAATCCCATTCAGTGTTTACAGCTAATACAGTGTGTGTGTCCTCCGAGACGCCTGTCTGCGATCTGTAACCAGCAGCTCGTACGCCCCGAGCGCCCGACTTTAACATGATTTTCTGGATGATGACAAAGGTATGTCTTGCTCCTAAGTGTGGCCTATTGTGCTAAAGATATAGTATATCTGTTTCACATTACAGTGCCTCCCAAGGTTTACCCTGTAACTCATTCGACTTACAGCTCCAGTAATCAGACACACATTTGTGCTGCAGGGAAAGTCTCTCCCAACTACAATACGATTTATAGTGTCAAACTGTATCAATGATATCTGCATTTGGTTGGTCTTCAAGCTTCAATGAAATAATTGAAAGAGGCCATTTTACACATTTCCCCAAGCTGCAGATAAGCAGCTCATGATATGTTGTAAAGAATAAGACCGTCTTCTGGGGAGCTGTTGCTTTCTCTCAGATTAAGTGATTTTTTTTCCTAAGGCCCTCTTTCCCCTTGCTGGTCACACCCACTTCACTTCTACAGAAAGAACAATTATTAGCAAGGTAAGGTTTTTCCTATATGTTAGAAGGAAACCAAGCATTTTCAGCTCCTAAGAAGTCAAGTACCTCAGCTAACATAATTAGTATTAAAATATACGTAAATAAACCAAAATACAACCCTGGGTATATGTTTGACAAAAATACAGAAAATACAGACAAAGGAGTACTGTTGTTGTTGCTATTATTGTGAAATACTGTCTTAATGTAGCAGCTTCTGTTTATTTTAGGCTCCTTTGAACTTTCGAAGAAAACTGTCCATAGATCATATATCTGCAGATTTCCTGAGGATCAGCAGTAGATGAGCTTAAATCGTATGGAGCATGTTCACAAATAACATGTAAATCTCCTTAACATGAAACATGCGGAGCGGCCTAAGAAAAACATCTCCTCAATCAGCTCAATGCAAAGTGATGGTTAGTGATAGCACTAGCTCAAACAGTTTTTTAAGGTTCTTTTTGTAAGACAGAGAGCTTGTTTACCTGCTTTACATGTTTCGACTACTTCCTGTAGTCATCGTCAGAAGCGTCACGTGATGTTACTGTGACGTGTCTTGTAGG
>JAVQKG010316251.1:0-20588 GCA_036025885.1 Hypseleotris bucephala | reverse complement strand
TACTTTCATGTTATATGTTCTGATATATGTCTTTATATATATATATGTCATTTTGCTTTATCCATAAACTTCACCCAGAAGACAAATATCCTTATTTTTTGACAGGTAGATATTGCAGTTTGTGCATTATAACTAGTGGATAAATGAAATACATTCAACCACCTGCATGTACTGTATGCAGATGTATATTTTGTCTCTTGTTTACAACTATAGATCAATCTAATTTGCTGACAACTTTAGATCTTGACTTCCTTTTAGACTGCATCAGTTGTAATAATTGTTTCCTGCCTTCAAACAGGAGGATGCTGGCAGCCATAGCTGAATTTAAACTGTCCACTTCAGGAACCACGGGAATAAAAAGTCTGTGTCCTGCTGTTTTCTCTGCGAGCTGCACTGCCTCTAAACTGAGACCATGTGTTTCTCCACCAATAACAAGAGCCGTGGGGCTCTGAGCCCAGTCCTCATAGTACATCTTTGTGTCCACTCTGGGCAAAGACAGTTCATAGTCACTGTCTGAATCAGAATCATAGCTCTCATAATCCACTCTTTTGTGGTTAGACCTTGTATTGACCCAGCCGTAGTCTCCTGCTTTTGTAGGTCTGTTCAGTACTTCAGCTTTTGTCTCTGGTGTTTCTCTGGTTCCATTATTGTCTGCCACATGAACAATTGTAGATTTAGGGAGATAGTTTTCAACATCCTCCCAATCCAGATTGGAATAAAGGGGAAGGCGGAAATGGGCACCCATCGCAGCACGTATTACTTTAGGCTCCCAGGCATCAACACATCCTGTTGACAACATCATAATGAAGTTAACCTAAGTTATGTTTTACAAATCTCATATATCTCACCTTTTGTAAGGAGTATGTTAAGACAACCAGCTGCAACAGCACATCGTAGGATAGTGCCAAGGTTACCAGGGTCACGAATATTGTCACAGATCAGAGACAAAGGGACTGAATAATTACTGTCAAAATGTAGATATGAAGGCTCTGGACGAGAAAATATGGCTGCAAAACCAAAAAATAAACAATGTTATATTCCACTTGTGAATGTGCCGTTATATAAAATTGACAACGGCCTACCTATTACACCTTGGGGCGTCACTAGATCAGACCATGTCTTAATATCTTCAAACTTGACTTTCACTAGAGTGGCCCGCTTCAGTTTGTCTACAGGCAGCTCCAGGAGCCGGTCTACTGAACTAAAGAAGACCATCTGAGGCTTGGCACCAGCCTCCAGGGCATCATAGATCAAACGCCTGCCCTCCAACAGAATCTTACCCTGGTGCTCCCGAAAAGTCCTGGACCGAGCCACACTCACCACCTTCCTACAATCAGAATGTGGTACAGGGCAAGATGTAAACAAATATCATATTACACAGTAAGACAAGGTAACCTGTCGTGTAATGCAATTTAGAAAAATCACTGCAGAAACAAAATAATGCCTAATAAACTGCCTGTTGTTAGCTATGTGTTATTTTTCAATCCTATTTGTATACCCCATCTTAACAAAATTGCATCACATATGTGCCATATGGCTTTACAGAAAAAAGCAAGCAATAAACAAAAGTCGCGTGGAAAGCCCAACTCACGCAAGTCTCTTATCTCCAGGAAAAGCTCTCTCAAAACGAAGTCCAGCAATTTCATCTTTTGTGAAGGGTTTCTGGGCATCTTTTATTGTTGTTTGTACGCTCCTTCTCTCACTGACAAAAACTTCTTCTGTATGCTTCGCAGCAGCAGTGTCTTTGTCCCTAGTATGTTTTTCAATAGGCGCAGTCGTGGGCTTAAAAACTTTAGAGTTATCTTCAGGAAATAGCACTTTCACAGGCCTCCTCCTTAGTCCGCGTACATACCGTTTACTTTCCACAATAGGTCTACTAACGAATAATTTCAATAAAGTATTTTTCTCGAATGAAATAAGACATTTCACGTTTCTAATGTACGCCGCCATATTTGTTTGTTTTTCTTCGTTGCGTATGTGTGCGCAGTTATCACTCTACTGCCATCGTGTGTAGTACTAGTGAACAGTTTATTTAATAACGATATAACTATAACAATATCCAGGAAGGATTAAACGTGTAAATTAAAGTGTTTATTATTCTACACATATTTTACCACGTCTCTAAAACCGAATTTGATCGCGTTTCTAGCTTAAATAGGCATTGCATTTGTGTCAAACATCTCCTACGGTAGATTACCGAAATGTCGATCACCAAGGAAGCTAAATCGAGTAAGATATTATACAATCTTAAACTACAGAGCTATGGCTTTGAGGCGAGCGTTGCATTTTGTCTTCAAAATTGGCGACAGGGCCAAAACAGCCACTTTTTATCGAGATGTTCTGGAAATGAAGGTAGATTTTGAATTAACTTTTGTAACTAAATAATTGAATTACTTGGTACATGCTAACATGATGCATCCACTAACTAGACAGTATTATTCAATTGAATATAATCCTTTATTATTTATTCAATGGTTTAACGTGCGTTTTCTTTAAGATTTTACGACATGAAGAGTTTGAAGAAGGCTGCAAAGCTACATGTAATGGGTAAGTACCATTTATCATAAGTAGCTGAACTTTGCACTTGTGTAGCAGTAGGCTACAGCTATGACCATTGATGGCTATGACTTATAAATGAGCTGTTACAAGACTACTAACAATTCAGTCCAATTCCTATGTTACCATTTAGTCCTTATGATGGAAAGTGGAGCAAGACAATGGTTGGCTTTGGGCCTGAAGATGATCATTTTGTTGCTGAACTGACATACAATTATGGAGTAGGAGAGTATCAGTTGGGCAATGACTTTTTAGTAAGAAACACACAATACAATATAAACCATATTAAACATATAATTGCAATGAAATTATAATGTTATATGACTACAGGGGCTTACAGTACAGTCAAGTAAAGCAGTCAGCAATGCCAAACATCTGGGGTGGCCCCTGACCAAGTTGGAAGAGGATCTTTATCTCACCCATGCTCCAGGAGGTTACCCCTTTTATCTGGTAGACAAAGAGCAACCAGTGAGTGGTCAGTAACTTTTTCTTGTAGCTGCTTTGTTTTAAAAATCTTGGTAAATGTATACTGTATATCATTATGCAATACTCTTTATTTTAATCTCCAGACCCTGTTCAAAAGGTTTGCCTAGCTGTCTCAGACCTAAAGAGATCGACACACTACTGGACCACACTCTTGGGGATGAAGATCATGGAGACAAATGAGCAAAAGAAAAGTGTTTTGATGGGATTTTCTGACACCCAAGTAAGTTTAAAAAATAGATGACCTAGTATTTTAGTAAACATTCATTCTTTAAATTAATTGTTTGTATTTATTTTTAGTGTAAACTTGAGCTTCATGATGTTAGTGGGCCTGTAGATCACGACACAGCATTTGGGAGGATAGCATTTTCATGTCCAAGAGATCAGGTGTGATTTTTTTTTTTTAATCCCTTGATAAAATAGAATTTGGAACTCCATAAAAAATCTGTACAATTATTCAGCTACCAGACCTTGAAGCTTTGATGAAAAAAGAAAACCAGAAGATTCTTACACCGTTGGTCAGCCTTGACACCCCTGGAAAAGCCACAGTAGAAGTGGTTATTCTGGCAGATCCAGTGAGTGAGTTGTTGAAATTATTGTGTACAAGTATGGCAGAAAATTGTAAGAAATTATTATTCTCTTATATTAGGACAGCCATGAAATTTGCTTTGTTGGAGATGAGGCTTTTAGACAACTGTCTATGGTGGATCCTAAAGGAGATGAGCTACTTAATACAGTGAGTCCAATCTCTGTCCTATATGTGAAAGCATGTATACTATATGCAAGTTTCTGATGCTCTTGTTCTTGCTTTTAGGCTATGGCTGAAGATAAAAGTGACGAGTGGTTTGCCAAACACAACAAAAAGAAGGCAATGGCCTGAGATGAAGTGCACTGCCCTGTCATATTTTCTGCAAATACTGTAGGCTATAAGCTAGACCAAATATCCCAGACTTAACCATGGCATGGGATGTATGTACCAAGAACACACACCGACTGCACTAATAACTAACACTAATTGCTTTGGATTTAAATTTCGTGCACTGTGTGATGACAAAGCATTGTATCTTAATATAGTTTTATTGTGTATGTGCCAATTATAGATATACAAATTTGTTTTGCCTACATAAAGTATGTGTTTATAAGCAATTACTTTTTTGTATTACTTGTAATAACTTAATTACATGTTTAATAAAACTCACACTTCCTTTGTCTTCTTTTTTTGTACTTGTTCGAGATGAGTGGTTTATTATAAAGTTTTAAAGCATAGTGGTAGTGTTGGCTGAAGTTGGGACTGATGAAGTGCCAGCTGAGCAGAGAAGGGCGGACCAATGGGCGGACCACAGCTGCACTGTTTAGTGTTTACCTCTCTAAATTATCACACGAGTATCTATGTTGGGGAAACGCAATGCATGAAACATGACAGGTGGGTTCAATTTGAGACTGTATCAAAAATGTATATCACATTGCTGTGTATAATAGAAGTTCCTGATGCAGGTTTATTGCGCTAGGTCTTAGCATTAGATGCTAGCTGGTGCTAGCACAGATTTGCTACAGATTTTTGAGGGGACGCGACTCCTTATATTTTAACCATTTCATTGACGCGTCATTTTGAGCTCAACTACAGTCCCTATACGTGGACACTTGTTTCACCCACCACTCTTGATTATTCAGAGCATTAAATGGACAAACATATAGCTTTCCGTAATGCTAACTGCTGTTAGAGTTGAGCTAGCTCTATGTTATTTCAGCCACAGACAACATTTTTCAATGTTGGCATTAATTGGCGTGGATACTATCAGCTAAAATACAAATCAGTGCCTGCCTTTGGGCTTATAGGCCAGGTGAAGTCAAGGATAGTTCATTTTTTAATGCTTTGTGAGTTTGGTTGAACCTGACTGAAACACCTGAACTGAGGAGTAGGTTACTTGTGTCCGTGACAGCAGCTGTTAGAAGATCGAGGAGCAGCCACATCATGTTTACCCTTCGGGCGTGAACTACTTGGGACACAATGTCTCTCCTGCTAACAACTTTACCTCTAGTGTTTCTTTTTGGAGCCCTGTTCCTATGGATCGTTGGAAGGTAATGAACAGTATTTCATATGTGTCACTATAACTTTTTAAATAACATTTAACAGCTTTCACTTGTTTGCAGGTTGATTTGTAGGTTGGCTGTGAAATATTTTAGAAATGCTTTAAATGCAGATCTGAAGATCAAATCATTTGGGCTTTTTTCTATAAACGGAGTTGCCATCCAGTTTCATCCTCAGCATACTTTGGTATGATACATATTACTGTACATGACACATGCTGTCTCTGACCATTTTTTTAACACTGACCACTGTCTTTTACCAATGTCTATTCAGGAAATTGACAGAATATGGATATCAAGTAAACTCTTCAATCCCGGATTGCCGTAAGGAGCTGTGCAGTAATGCATCATAACTATGTTTTGTGTACCATGTTTATACATTAAATACATTTTTTTGCAGGAGATACTTTGGATTATGTATTGGAGAAACTCGGCTTCGATTTGACTTGCAGCCACCGCTGAGTCCATTGCTGAAACAGAGCCATGGAACTAAATCAGGAAAAAAGTTGGTCAACCCCGCACTACTACACTTTCTCTCACAAGTACGTAGTCTTGTGATCAATATCTGTTGATATAACTCAGTTATATGGTGTCAGCTGGTGTCTGATCTCATTAACGTGTGTATGTATTTTCAGCTACTATCATTCCACATCAGTTCAGTCAGTGTGATGGTCCTGAACCTAGCACTGTCAGAGTCACTATGGCATATGACGATCACTGGCATTACTTTACTACTTGACCATCAGAGTAAAAAGTATGCAAAATTATGTTTATGCATTATTATTGGTCTCTGTCCCTGACAATAATATTTACCTTCTTTTGATGATGTGTCTTTAGGTTGGCCTGGGATTTCTCTGTGGGGCAACTTAGTAGTAAAGTTCTTAAAAGCAGTCAGTTGGTGAGTTTATTGTTATTTTGATAAATGCAGTAAACTTAAATATAAATATATTATTTATAATTTATAATATTTTGTCTCTATAGGACATATGCCTGGCTGAGGTTGCCATGAGCATTTTGTTGTCAGGTGATGTGAACCTACCAGATCTGAAGCCAGGCTGTTTATCTTTGAGTGTGAGGACACTCATAGGAGAGCTACATGAAGGACTTTTTCTCAGTCAGTTCTTATTACCACCTACACCCACAAAGCACATATCATGTAACAATACATCTAGTAAGTAGTATTTACTTTAATTATTTAAAGTTTTTGTACATCAGTTTTGTTTTAAATAGCATTGTTATTTCTATATTAGGTGAGGACAGTCAGTTCATCCAGACAGAGGATGTGGAACAGTTCCATCAGCTTATTGCTCAGAAGGTCAATGTGGAATTTGATAATACAAATGTAACTCTGTCCATGCACAGCCAGAAAAGGTGAGTCAATTCTTTTATTGAAATTTTGAAGGTCTGTAATTTAAGTCCCTAAAATTTCATTTAAATTGCACTTTGTGCTTTATTGTTTATACATTATATTATTATATTATTGTCAGCTTGTGTTTCATGCACAACATATTTTTTTTGTGTAATATGTGGCATTTTACTGAACCACTTGTTTATTTCAGACACTTGAACTGGACACTGAAGTCTTTAAAACTCTGTTATGGACGAGACAATGAACAGCCACCACTCAAAAGCTTTACACCTGAGCTTAGCTTTCCCCAGTGTAATCTACAAATCCTTCTGGAAGGTTTGTTTAATGTAAATCTTGGCAAAAGAGGTGAACTTATTATACTGTATTATGTTGAACATTGGACTGTTTTTCACAGATGGACTTCTTCTATCGCAAAGTAGACAAAGGATTCTTTGTGTGAACACACTGAAGACAGCTGTACAAGTGAGGGAGCCACACAATCACACTAGCAAACCAAACCAAACCAAACTTCTTTTTAAATGACCAATTGCCATCTTTTATAAGGTTTCTTCAATGGACATTTCATCGTCATTTACAGTCAATACTTGCATCATACACTACCGTCATCAGGAGTTCACCCATTGGCTGAATCTATTTTCATGGGAACAGCTACTTCACAGAAAAACAGCACACAGAAAGAGGTAAGTGTCAAATCAGATAATTATCAAGCATCTGTAATTCTCTTCATTATCAGTAAATTGAGGCTGAAGTTTGAGCCACTGTGATGTATTTAACATGTGTTTTTGTTATTTTTCCTCTGACCCATGTGTTTGTTCATTATCCTTTCTGTTGTCCATGGTATCATTCTGTTGTGTAGTCCATTAGTTTATTTCCACAACCTCCTTATCTTTAGGTGCTTCCCTCATCTCGATGTCCCTGTTATGCTCACCTCCAGTGTGACCAATGTCAATGTGTCTGTTCAGCTCGGGGACACTACACCTTTTGCTCTAGGATTCCTGTCTGTGAATGCAGGTATGAATTCCTGCTTTTACACACTTCATATAAATGCATTAAAATGTTTTGTGTGAAAATCCATCCAGTTATCAGACCAGCACATTATGTCAGCCAAGGTGAGATAAGGCTGACCTTAAAGCAAGTTATAAACATTAGATATTAACTACAAAGTTACCTAATGCCTTGATAGCTGCATTTCCTGTATATGTAAGCATTTCCTTACCTAGATAGAGATCAATTAACTTTAAAAAAATAAATAAATAATAGACAAAAATATGTCTAGGTGAAAAATACATAGTAAAGCTAAGGTTTGGAAAAAGATTGACAAAGCAATTTTGAGAAAAAAATGTATTGGTTATGTGCATTGTGAAAAGCAGCATAAGAGACGAACGTACAATGTCCCTCAAAATCTGATATTTTTTTCATTATAATTTCTCAGAACTGAAGCATTTGCCTGACATCAAAACTGACAATGAAACAGCAGAGTCCCAGAACGTGCACCAGCGAGCATCAGTGGTGCTGGATAGTTTCTGGTGGAGAGTGGGTCAGGGTTCTCACATCCAGCAGGCTCCTCACCCGCCTGGGAAACATGTATGGGGCGAAGCACTTATTCTGGACTCTGTAACTCTAAAGGTATTTCTTTTGAACAATTATATTATGCAGTATAGCTGTTTTTAGTAATCATGTAAAAAAAAATATGCCATGTATTTTTTTTTTTGTTCAGGGAAGTCTTAATCGACATCACTTTGAAGTCAGTAATCAGCTGCCTAGTCTGTCGGTAGAGTCTAGTCTGAAGGGGCTGCAGGTGGAGCTCTCAGAGACTTGTGCTCTGTGTCTGTCTCGCCTTTTGTCTCTTGTTGTCCCTCACAGTGAAGGCCATAAGCTCTCAGCATCTTCTCCTGATGATTCTACTGTCCAGTCTAACGTCACATCTCAACTTAGCTTTCTTTTCAAATTGGACTTTTGTCTGGAGGACGTCAATATTTTCACTCTATCCAATCTGGCAGGTAGGTCCATTAGAAAACATTAGACATTAACCACTGACTATTTTGCACAGTGTTTTTTTTTTTGGCTCATGCTTACTGCTCTTCTTAGGTGCTGTGTCTGTGCGAATGGACACTATCAGAGTTTTAAGCTCTGCAGAAAGCTGTAATGTCACTCTACAAGGTTCTACTTTGTCAATAATCAAAACAGTGAAAGAGAACATGGAGGTGTGTTGTCCTGCCTCTGAGACTCCAAATCCTGTTTTGAAACTTGCTACTGTCAATTTCTGCTATCACATCACCACGCGTACATTTCAGGTAACCTAACAACTTAACACTGTTTTTATGATATAGTTAGGTGTCTAAATTGTCCCTAAGTGTTTTATGATGATTTTTAGGTTCAGTGTCAAGAGGAACTCAATGTTGATTGGACACCATCTGATCACATGGTCTTATATCAACACCTGACTGAGGCACAAGCTTGCTGGGTGATGCTCTGCAGAACACATAAGGAGAGTCCGGTGAAACCTACTGCCAGTGTTTTAGACCAAAGTCGGACTCTCTCTCTGCGACTAGAACTAGGTTGTACCCGAGTGATGGCCCATGTGAGTGAAGAGAACTACATTTTGCTCCAAGCTGAAGCCCTTTCACTTTCTAAGCATGCTGGTTCCGTGCACCTACAGTCGCCATCTTTGATTTTTAACTTTGATGGCAACAACATCGTCACCTTCAAATCCCTCGATGTAGAAACACACTCAGAAGTAACAGAAATGCAGTTACACAGAGACTCCTTCTCCTTCCTGATCACTCCCCGCAACCGTGTCTGGGTCCTCACCTGCCCATCTTTGGCTGTTGAGTTTCCCTATCAGTACAACTTCTCGAACACTTTTGACAAGACCATCAGTGTTCAGAAGTGGTTAAAAACACTGCATCACTCCCGAAGCCAGACGGAGGACCAGTGTTTGCCTCCTGATCTCGTGTTTAAAATCAGCCAGTTTTCATTCGTCTTTCTGGATGACGTCTTTGAAATCAAGCTTAGAGATAATTATGAGTTGATGAAAGATGAGAGTAAGGAAAGTGCTAAACGCCTGCAGCTACTGGACAAGAAAGTTGCTGATCTTCGTAAGCAACACGGTGAGCTTCTCCCTGCCAGAAAAATCGAGGAGCTGTACAGTTCACTGGAGAAAAAGCACATTGAGATCTACATCCAGCGTTCACGTCGTCTCTATGCTAACACTCCTATGAGGAAGTCCCTGCTGACTTGGACAGTGTCTGACCTAGAGCTGGTGGCCCTGGCTGATGAGTCTCTCCATGGGCCTGAGAGAGTGAGAGAACAGCTCCGGGACATTGACTGGATCAGCCCCTTCCCCAGAGAGGGGCTCCCTCTGGTGGTGCAGTGGTGCCGTGCAGTCAAATTCAAACTAGCTGCATTTTTGGGTATGTTAATAAAGAAAACGTCTGCATTGTTTGAATATGCCACCATCTAAACCTGACTATATGTATAGTTTTGAGATAGGAAGTCAGTTTTATATTTGTCTGTTACAGTGAGGATTCGTGACTATCCCCGTTACTTATTTGAAATCCGGGACTGGCAGCTGTCAGGCCGCCTCATTGGGACAGAGCAAGGTGGTCTTGCGAGAGGTCATCGAAAAGAAGTGGTCCCTCTTGGTCCACCGTGGGGAGATGTGACGGTCCACAGGAATATACCACCTCTGAAGTTCTACTATGACTTGAAATGTAAGTACTATTGCTGCTATAGGATTTGTTTATATATTTATATATATATATTATCGCAGATTTCATAATAGGATTTACCGTGACACTGTAATGCAATGTTTTCTCAGTTTTTTGTTTTGTTATTACAGCATCCATCTCTCTGTACACTATTGTGTGGGGCCCATGTTGGGATCCTGCCTGGACTTTAATTGGACAGTCTGTTGATTTGCTCACCAAACCTACAGTGGACCCATCTCCTCTTCTAGCCTGGTGGGACAAAAGTCGCCTCGTTATGCATGGGCACTGGGTAATGGACATTGAGCAAGCAAATCTCCATCAGTTGGCCACTGAGGTAAGCCAGTATACACAAAACAGAAATCTTGCAAAAAATATATGAATAAATTAAATAAAAAAATATAAATATATAATAAGTAACATTAAATACATTTTAAATTCAAACAGGACCCCTACAACACTACTGAAAACCTTCATTGGGAATGGTCCAAACTCAACTTTGACTGGAACCCTGGGCAATTTGTTTTTAAAGGCGACTTGGATGTAAACGTCAGAACGGCATCAAAGTAAAGTGAAAACATAATTAACTGGATGTTGATTGAAATAAAATTTAGGGTAATTTGATTTGGGTTTTTTTCTGTTTCTTGTGTAGGTATGATGACATCTGCTTTCTAAACCTGCCAAACCTGTGTATGACTCTTGATCTTCAGTGGCTTTGCCATGGGAATCCTCATGACCACCATGCTGTGACGCTCTGCTGTGTAGACAGTATCGCAGATGTGACGTCAGGCCAGCCTCATGACTCCTACAGAGCTTTTCGTTCCGAAAACCTCAACCTCTCCATCACCATGGACCTGAACCAGGACAGTGGCTCAGGTCAGTCCTAATGGGGTTTTCAGTGCTTCTTCAGTTGAAATGTGACTTATTATAAGGTAATAATAATATACTTATTATTTGGTTTAATTGTGTTTAGAGCCTTCCCAACCTAGAATCCTACTGTATAGCAGCACTTTGCGTTGGATGCAGAACTTTTGGGCCACTTGGACCAGTGTATCTCGTCCAATCTGCAGAGGCAAGCTCTTCCAGATTCTTAAGCCTGTACGCAAGAAGCTGGGTCAGCACTACAAACAGATGTCCTACACAGCTGCCTTCCCACAGTTACAGGTGAGAGGTGCTGCTGGATATACACCTTAAGACCGAGGGCTGAAAAGTGCTCTTCTAATATACCAGACGGATCATTTACATCCTATATGTCCATGCTTATGTCTGTCTGCAGGTGCTTTATTGGGCCTCCTTTGCCCAACAGAGAGGAATTCGAGTGGAATGTAACAAAGGCCATGTGTTCACTCGAGGGGCTCAGAGGCTTATTCCACAGGGTATGTCCTGTGTCTCTTTGACATATAATAAATACATATCTCTATATTTATGAGGATATTTGAACTGTGTCTGCAGCTGGTACTGTGATGAGAAGGCTGATATCTGAGTGGAATGTGACTCAGATGGTGAGTGAGTTATCCCAGGTCACAGTTCACCTCATGGCCTCCACGTGGGATGAAACAGCTGATCATCAGTTAAACACCCAAGTGAAGAAAACTCACCTCCTTAGTCTGTCTTCTCTGAGCTACCAGCGACAGAGCAACCGCATGGAGGAGGTCAAATTCACTACCACAGTACACACCTGTTTCCACTTAGGTTCACTTTGCATGACTGTTCATAATAATGTTATTTTCTGAACAGGAGGTCATCACAAAAGATGAGACTAATGCGTCTTACACTCATAAACTGCGTCTTGTGGATCTGCGTGCATCTTGGACCACTACAAACAGGAACATTGCCTTTGCCTTGTATGATGGCTATAAAAAGGCATCAGTATTGAAGAGGAACCTCTCCACTGAAGCTTTGAAAGGACTGAAGATTGACACTCAAGTGCAAACAAAAAAACTCAAACGATCTCCTTCCAACTATTCTCCAACTACAGCTCCTAGTACACCGGTTACTACTGGTACACTCAGTCGAGCAGAAAAAAATCACCACGAGGGTGAGCTATTGTTTTTTGTAACTTAATAAATTACTCATTAATAAAATACAAACATGTTTTATCTGCAAATTCTCCACTCTTTTATAGGCACATCAATGCTCCAGAAGCTGATTGAAGAAACAGATAAATTTGTGGTGTTCTCAGAAGAAGACTCTGGTGTCAGTGATCAGCTCTGTGGCATCGCAGCCTGTCAGACTGACGACGTCTACAATCGCAACTGGTTCATTGAATTGGTCAACTGTCAGGTCAGTGCTTCAGAACAGCCCCATGACTACCTAGACTATAACTTATTTGTCTCATTTTGTATTTTAATTTGTCATAACAGAACAGTCGAGATAGGCAACACAATAAAAAATAGTTTTGTCCTCTTCTAATGCAGATGATGTTGCGTGGAACAGAGACCGCAGGCTGTGTTCTTGTGTCTGCAGCTAAAGCTCAGCTCCTTCAGTGTGAGCACCACCCGGCCTGGTACAATGACACACTGAAACAGAAGACCACATGGACTTGTCTGCTTGACGGCATGCAGTACTTTGCCACTATGGAGCCCAATCCATCGGAGGATGAGGACAGGCAGCTGTGGCTAGAGGTTTTTATAGATCTTACTTAGATTACAGAACATTCACCAATACTCTTGTCCTGACTTAATTTCACTTTTATTTTTCAGGTAAAAAATATAGAAGAGCATAGACAGAGGAACCTAGACTCTGTTCTGGAGCTGATGGAGAGTGGCCAGGCAGTGGGTGGGATGGTCAGCACCACTACAGGTACTGTATATTATTGGTTACAAGCACTATTAACCTATAATAGATCTTGTTCAAGTTGTTTATCGTAATCTGAATTAACTAGACATCTCTTTATCTCTGTCTTACTTTCAGACTGGAACCAGCCAGCCCAGGTGAATGAAACACAACAGGTCCAGAGGATCATCTCTCGCTGTAGCTGCCGGATGCACTACATCAGTTACAGTCATGACATCAACCCTGAACTGGCAACACAAATTAAACCTCCTGAGCTGAGAAACACCCACGAGAAAGAAGACCTTCTGAAAAAACAAGCTGGTATGCTCCACTATTTTTGTACATCTTGAAGATCCTGTAGTATTATACTTTAATAATGTTGTGTTTCTCTATATTCCAGGAGCTGTGGACACTTTCACCCTTATTCACCACGACCTTGAGATATCAACAAACCCTGTTCAATATGCCATGATTCTGGATATTGTAAACAACCTGTTGCTACACGTGGAGCCCAGGAGAAAGGTGGACTAACAGTTTCAC
Source organism: Hypseleotris bucephala (assembly GCA_036025885.1). NCBI lineage: Eukaryota > Metazoa > Chordata > Actinopteri > Gobiiformes > Eleotridae > Hypseleotris > Hypseleotris bucephala. The sequence goes on along the minus strand of JAVQKG010316251.1, from coordinate 7,070 downwards.
AACCCAGACAACATGAATTATTTTAAATGATAAATATTAATGTGTATATTCTCATTTGGGCTTTTGTGTAGGAGCACAGTGAGAAGAAGCAGCGTGTGCGTTTCCAGTTGGAAATATCCAGTAACCCTGAGGAACAGCGCAGCAGCATTTTACATCTACAGGAGGCAGTCCGACAACACCTGGCTCAGATCCGGAGGCTGGAGAAGCAGATTTACTCCAATATTAGGGTTAGTCACATGTTTGCTCTGAAAAATATCACTCCATTCACTTTAGGTCAAATCTGAAATTTTAAAAAGTTATTTCTAATGTTATTTTTTTACAGGCACAACCAGAAGATGTTAGCACTGACGAACTGATAGAAATTAACATTGGACTCCAGAATCAGCTGAAGCAGGAGAAGAATGACATGCAGATGAAAAGTGAAGAGCTCAACATCCTTATCAGGTTTTTTGAATGCCATTTATTCATACTATTGCACTGTCAGTGTTTGCCTGGGAAAACAAGAAAATACTTTTTTTTTTTTATTTTAGGTGTTTCAAAGACTTCCAGCTGCAACGAGCAAACAAGCTGGAGCTAAGGAAGCCCCCTGAAGATGTGAGCGTGGCAAGAAGAACAGAGATCTACTTCGCTCAGGCGCGCTGGTGTTTGACCGAAGAGGACGGCCAGCTCGGTATCGCCGAGTTAGAACTGCAGAGATTTATGTACAGCAAGGTGAGACACGTCCAACAGCTGTATATCACTGTGACTAATTTAAACATTGTTATTGTTTTGGAATTCTTTTTCTATGTAGCTAAACAAATCTGACGACACAGCAGAGCATCTTTTGGAGCTTGGCTGGTTCACAATGAATAACCTTCTACCCAATGCTGCCTATAAGGTACAGTTTTAAAATGTTTCAAATGTATTATAAAATGTTAGCATGTTTGGTAGTTTTTCATTTCTAAATATATTTAAACCACACTGTATTTACTGGTAAAAATGTACAGGTATCTTCTAAAATGTTTTATATTTCATATATTTCTTTACCTGGTTTCCTTTGTGCAGCGTTTGAGGGTATGTACAGACTATATAGCACCTGATGTTGTGATCACCTGTGTAGTACTTGTGAACACAATTGTGATTACATTGTGTTGCATGTTTGGGAGGCCTCATCACAAATAATCATACTGTTTATTTCCCCATACTACATTGTCTCCATTGTGTTCGATTGTTGTATTTTGTCCATTTATGTATCAGTAATGTGGGAGGAAAATAAGATGGCTTTTAATGTTAATAGGTTGTCCTTCGTCCACAAAGTGCATGTCAGTCAGGCCGTCAGTTTGCCTTGCGCATTTTTAGTAAAGTGCGCCCCCCTGTGGGAGGGATCTCGGTGAAGGAACATTTTGAAGTGAGTATTATTACTCAATGACAAAGATTTACATTGTTCCCTTTTTTAAGATAACTTTTTTTCCCCTTTGTCAGGTAAATGTGGTACCCTTAACTATTCAGCTTATGTACCAGTTCTTCAAAAGAATGATGGGATTTTTCTTCCCGGGAAGAAATGTTGAGGAGGAGGAAGTTACTGATGAAGAAGACAAGTTTAGATTGGTCACTACTGGTATGGTATTTGTACTCATTCAGTATTGCAGAACATTTCATTGTGTTTTCCTGCCTCCAAACAATACTCTTTTGTCTACCAATCAATTTAATTTGTGAGTCATGTTTGTGATATTGAATAACCAGTAGGGTCATGCCTTTAGGCTATTAAAAGACAATTCTGTATGTGTGTGCGTGTGTGGATGTTTGTGAGCCTATGTGTGTGTGTGTGTACATTGTGAGTCTGTGTGTGTGTGTGTATGTGTGTGTACACATTGTTTGTGAGTCTATCTGTGCATGTGTGTGTGTGTGTTTGTTGAGAGCCTGTATATGTGTGTGTGTGAGCCCGTGTGTGTATGTGCATGTTTTTATGTGAGCCTGTATATGTGTGTGTGCGTGAGTGCGTGAGTGCCCTGTGGGAGTATAAGGTTCAGGTGTCACTCTGAGGCCACAGAGCTAATGTGGGCTGTGTTACAGGTATCCCTGTCAAGCCCCGACAGTCTTCAGAGGACACCCTCGGCCCGATAGGTCCGAGCAAAGGCGTGACCCAGGGACTTAACCGAACAGCAGGGGTCAGAAGGTCGTTCAGAAAGGCTCCAGAGGTAAACATGTTTTTCTTTCATCACTTTTACTGTAAAACAGAGACATTAAACATTGTGAAATTTTCCCATCCAGCATCCTGTTGACGACATAGATAAAATGAAGGAAAGAGCTGCGATGAACAACTCCTTCATTTACATAAAGATTCCCCAAGTACCCCTCTGTGTCAGTTACAAGGTAGGTGATATATTCTAATTCCCACATACAGGATATGTAACATGTTAATCTTTTTTATTTTCTATGAAATTCAACAGGGAGAAAAGAGTAGTGTGGACTGGAAGGACTTGAACTTGGTCTTGCCTTGTTTGGAGTATCACAACAACACATGGACATGGCTAGACTTTGCCATGGCTGTGAAAAGGGATAGTCGCAAGGCACTTGTAGCCCAGGTACTAATGCTTATATTTTACATATATCTACAGTGCACTACAAAGGCTGATTAAAACTATGACACTTTTATGAACAGATGATAAAGGAGAAGCTGCGGTTGAAGCCGGCTGGAGGCTCGGATCTGAAAGGAAAGGCATCTGAAGTAAAGAGCGACAACAGTCTTCAGCAGCAGGAGGAGGATGAGAAGGCTCGGCTCCTCATTGGCCTCAGCACGGCAGACAAGAGCTCCAGCAAAAAGAGCATCTTCAGCCGACGCAAGTGAACACAAGCACACATTTATAGACACAAACTCACACTAAGCCTGACAAAGAGAGGACAGCTGTCACTCTTTGAGGAAACACAGCAGTCCCAGAGAAAAAAGGGAGATGGTCTGCCATTTCAAATACACTCAAGTGGTCGTATTGACCACAGTAAGAGCCTGCTGAACAGTTCTTTGGCTGTATCATTTCTGACTTTTGCAATTATGTACAACCTAAAATATGCCAGTATTTTTGTGTGCCATTTCGACAAAAAACACCTTTTCTTTATGTGCCATTAAATGTTCTCACTTTCTTGCTTTTCATACACAAAATATAGTTTTTTGCATTGTCTGTAGTGAGGAACCTGATGTAGCTAGTACAGAGTTGTGTTTCCTCAGCCAGTGATAAATGCAAAGTTGTAAGCACATTTTCCTGCTGGCTCAGGAACAACAAAACAACGTAAAAACAAAGATTATAGTTAAATGTCAATTATATATATGTTTTATCATATCTCACATTTATATCATATGGCTAAATGACTGCCACACCTGGCAGGAAGGCCTAAATAAGCACAAAATCTATTTTTGTTTTTAGTTTTACTTGCTTTGCTTGGTAAGCGTCTGTGCCTCATCCCCTTGCAATATATAAAAACAACAGTCGGAACATTTCAGTATACTGTATGTGATCTATTGTTGGTTGGTATTGTGGCAAAAACTGTTGTAGCCTAATGCTGATGGTGTTTTGTAATTTTAATACTGAAGCACTTTTTATGCATAGTACTTTGATATTTTTGTACAAAATATTTTTCTTTCTTCTTCTGCTAAAGCTTGTCATCTGCCGTTAAAGTAAATATAAAAGACCTGTTTCAATTAAAGTAATTAATATCTGTGACTAATTGTTGATGTCAATAAAAAATATTGTCTCAGCCCATTGCGTCTTATTGGGTTTATGCTCACGTTAAAGTCTCGTGCTTGTTCACCACAATGAAGTTGAGCAGTAGAGGCATGAGTGATTAATGTGACAGCATGAACTGGAGCGGAATCGAGCCCTTACTGCCGCGCGTCCGCTGAGCTGTGAGCAGACCGCGAGCCAGCAGTGTACACAACACGGACACGTGCGTCTACAGCGCTACAGCTTTGAATTTTTAAACTGGAGGGAGGACTACTACGGCTGTGGCCCCTGCTCCTGTGAAATACTCTCTCCATGATGTGATGGGCAACGGCGAGAGCAGAAGACGTAAAGTAAGTAAACAACACATTACTGTAACCCGCCCGTGGAGAGAAGCTGGTACAGCGCACTTGTACCAATGTATTTTACAGCTTCTTGCGCTAATTGTTTTGATGCACAGAAATAAGTGTTGAGAACTTAGTCTGATCAAAGCCCAATGTAGTAGCCTACGTTAATTTCTAGCGCTGTACAATGAACTGCTGAAGAGCAGGAAATCAAAGTCGGGTAAAAAATAGAATATTGATTTGTTATGTGACCGTGTGTCCTCTATTCTGATTGGACACGTTATTTTTTCTGCTGTAACTTATGTTAAGAAAAAACAATTTAAGATATTGTTATATCAGTAGGCTATAACAATGTGATAATACATTTATATTATATACCTTAATTGTGTTGTGTTCTTCTCCCATAGGCTGATGTCGCAGCTCATCGTCGGTTCAGTCTTCTCTCAAACTTTGGAGCTTCTGTGGTGCACAGGCTCGGACGGAGCTCGACACGGACATCCTTTTCTCAGACAGTGCAACTGCCCATAGCAAACACATCCTTTTCCCAGGAGGGACAAAGAGTTGACACAAACAGCACTGCTCAGTCTTTCATTGCCCTCTTTCTTCCAGAGTTTCCACTGCGCAGATTTCCTGGAGAAAACCAATTCCAGGTACAATCACTCAATTGACTTGTTTTGTCAAGAATGTAGGCTATAGGCCTAACAACTGGAGAAAACATTTTCTCATACCTCCTCATATACTTTAAGGTCCTAGGCTTTATTGCCAAAGGGTCATTTGGGCCCATCTTGAAAATCAAGGACATTACCAATCACAAGATCTATGCTGTTAAGGTTGGTCTAATGAAACACAGAATGTATTATCACATAAATGCACAGTGCAAGATATAAAAAACAGGAATTCTTTGTTTTGTTGCATATGACAGATCCAGCCAAAGTCGGAGGTACTGAACCATGGAGCACTGGACCAATCCAAAGAAGAAGTAATCATTCAGGTCAGTAAGTTGTGTTTGTAGTATACAATGGTACAAAATTAACTGGATTGAGCAGTAGCATACACAAGTTAGTGATATAGTCAGAGATATGCAGCAAATAGATAATTTTAATTGTAATATAAATTATTTATTCTCACATCAGTAATTTGAAGTTTTTTATCCATCAGTAATTTGTATTCATCCATTCAATCACCGTGTCAATTATTGCATTGCAGCGGCAGCTCAAACACCTATTTATCCACAATCTTCAGGACTGCTGGCAGACGCAGCACCATCTTTTCATTAGTGAGTTCATTTGTACATACGAATAAAAGCAAAATAGGCCCATAGTATGTTCCCCTGCTCCTGACTTTTATGCTGTACTGCAGGCTTGACTTTGTATGCCAATAAATACTTACAATGTCCTTTAGGGACAATATACATCACAAATCTGTGAACAGATCAAAAGATGCATATCACATTTTCTATTAACCATCATCTTTTGTTTTCATGTTATTTCCCTTCAATGAGTCTAAATACAGTGTTCAAATAATTTATTGTTATGCTGTGTTTATAGTGTGTGATTATTGTGGTGTGGGAGATCTGTACACCTGCTGGTTACTAAAAGGGAAGTTTGATGAAGTTGACATCCGACTCTTTGCTGCAGAGATAGCCAATGCACTGGGTAAGAGTTGCATATAATGTAATTGTATTATTGTTCTGGCCTTTATACATATTTTGATATTTGGTCATTATAGGATTCCTACATGATTTGGGTATCATCCACAGAGACATAAAGGTTTGAATTATTTGTATTATATTTATTGTTTTAAATTTGATATAAACTCACATCTGTGACTTTTTACAAAAATGATGTTATTGTATTTCAGATGGACAACATTCTGTTAAGTGACCAGGGTAAGACTCAAGACTTTTACCAGACCTATGTATTGTACTGTTACTACAGCTATATGTTTGGGTTGGACATTGCTTTAGGTCATCTTCGCTTGTCTGACTTTGGACTTTCACGTCGCTTGAAGACGGGAGGAAGAGCATTCACAATATGTGGCACAATCCAGTACATGGGTGAGAAAATGTTATTTATATTTACATATTGTAGTAAGCCCGCTTTGCTCCAGTTACGTTTCTTTTATTTTACTATTTACATTATTTTTCTTTGATAGCCCCCGAAGTTCTTGGTGGAGGACCATACAACCATGCGGCTGACTGGTGGTCACTGGGTGTAATGTTGTATTGTCTGGCTACTGGAGAGGTAAGGGTACTTAAAGGGTACTTAGTCTCTGTTATACACATTCAGTGTATTTTATATTTGAGAAGGGTATGATCATGTGCTTAGTTCCCAGTTCCTCCAGAGCCTGGACACATTGCCATGTTGAACAAGGTCAGAAAATGTCCATATGTCATCCCGAGCACAAGCAACACGGCCCTGACTGTACTACTCACTGAGGTTTGTCCCACTTTAATGCTGCTAGTCCTATTTAAATACCGTTGTTAATCTGTTTCTATCTGTTTGCAGCTTCTGTCCAAAAACCCTGTGAACCGCCTTCGTAATCTTGATAGTTTCAAGATGCAGGCCTTTTTCAGAGGAGCTTCATTTGACTCTGAAATACTCCAGAAGACCCCCGTTGAGGTCATCCTTAAACTAAGAACTCATCCTGATTGGTCGGCCAAAGCAATGCGAGGCCTTACTGTGGACTATTTAAAAAACTTTGACTGTGACAATGTACATCTCGCTGCGACACATCTTCATCAATTGACTTCATCTTCCATCAACACGAGCCTTGACCAAAAAGAACAGTCTTTGGAACAGGACTCTGTGTGCACATAACATTTGTGTTAGTCATTAAAGTAAGGTAGTGTCAAATACTTTCTCCTTATGTTACTTCCTACTAAAGTTGTATTTTATATTTATTATATTGTCATTATATATAATGTTTTTGAGTACTTTAACCATCATTATACACAATATTTTTAAGTTAATTTTATTATAGGTTATGAATAAAATTTGAGTTGTTTGATTTAGTTTTTTTGCAATGTAAGGCT
>JAVQKG010316140.1:0-13962 GCA_036025885.1 Hypseleotris bucephala | reverse complement strand
ATTAAGGATCTTGAAGATTTTTTTTAGTACTTCAATTCAGTTTGGACAGATTTAGTAGGCTACATAAAATTGGAACCATACACTCATCATGTAGGCTAGTTCAACTGTCATAATAATTTGATGTTCTAGATCAGAATTATCATGATTTTAGCACAAACATAAAATTAAGTTATAAATAGAAAAAAAATCTGATAAATGTTTAACTTATTTTTGACTTTCCAAAATGATTGTTATTGTGAGCTTGCCACAAACGTATCCAAGATCAGCAGTTTATCTTAAGTCTGACCAATTGAGTAAGCCTATAAAATATGTAGAGAAATCACAGTAAACAATATCTCTTTTCAGTTCAATACAGTTTAATTTAAATAATATTACAAATACAATAAATGAAAACTAGACTAAACTAAATATTTAACTTTACAAAGTTATTGAGTACGCTCTGAACATTTACAACTTTTTTTATTTTCCAAAGCTGGTTTAAAGATCAACTGTAGTTATAGACACTTAAACTAACCAATTCACAGTCTCCACACAGAGGCAAAAAAACAAAAGGCAAAAGCAGGCCACTGATTAAAGTCCCAATATACTGTACATATTTAACAGCTCCATTGACAACATTCAGTAATGGTTTGATTAAATGAAGTCAATCACATCACAGTCTCTGAAGGCCAAGGCACATGAAGTCATAAGGCGTCCACAGCATAAACAAACTGCACATAACAATGAGCAGGAGCAAGAGTCAGGGGCATCACAACAGGCTGGAACAAAGAAGAGAGGGATTAAACCAGGACTGAACCAGGACTAAACCAGGATTAAACCAGGACTAAGCCAGGGAACTAGAGCTAAGCCAGGACTAAACCAGGGACTGAACCAAAACTAAGACAGGGACTGAACCAGAACTAAACGAGGACTGAACATGTCTAAACAAAGTCTAAACCTAACCTAACCTAGACTAAATCAGAACAAATCTAGGACTAAACCAGAAAGAACCCAGAACCAAACCAGAACTAAACCAGGACTGAACCAGAAGCAGGTCTAAACAAGAACTAAATTGGAAGTCTAAATCCGAGACTGAAGCAGAACTAAACCAGGCCTGAACCAGGTCTAAACCAGGACTGTATCTACCTAAGGTCTAAACCAGAACTAAACTAGGACTAACCCAGGACTTACATGTGTCTTGATTTGGTGGATTCTCATTGGCTGCCGGCTGACTGGAAATGCCTTGTGATGGGTTCAGGCTTGATTCTTCAGACTCCAAATTCACATCCATTTTTAAAACAGAGACCCAGTTTAGATCTGGTTCAAATGTGGTTTAGTCCTGGTTCAGTCCTGGTTTAGATCTGGTTCAAATGTGGTTTAGTCCTGGTTCAGTCCTGGTTCAAAAATGGTTTAGTCCTGGTTCAGTCCTGGTTTAGATCTGGTTTTACTTAGAACACTTTCATTTCTTTATCTGATCAAACTTTGTTCATGCTCTGGCCCTCCCACATGTAGATGGAGAGATATTAACATATATTTGTTTTAACATTGTAATATTTTCTAAAACCAGGGACTAAACTAGGACTAAACCACAACTAAACCAGGACTTACATGTGTGGGTTCAAGCCTGAGTCTTCAGACTCCAAATTCACATCTATTTTTAAAACAGAGACCTGGTTTACACCTAAACACGGACTAAACCAGGACTGAACCAGGTCTAAACCAGGACTGAACATGTCTAAACCTGGTCTAATCCTAAGATAAACCAGAACTAAACTGCGACTAAAACATAACTAAACTAGGACTAAACTAGAATCAGATTGTTCATGAGTCCAACAGCAGAGGGGAATATAGTGTTTATATATTATCTGCTATCTATTGTTCCTACAGTAATGAATTCTTTATAGGAAGTCAATCACATCACAGTCTCTGAAGCACAAGGCACAAGCACCTAGACATCGTCCACAGCATTCACAGAGAGTACATAACACTGGGCAGCAGGAGTCAAGCACATCCCAACACGCTGAAACAGAGAACAGAGGGGTTAAACCAGGACTAAACCAGGGACTAAACCAGGACTAAACAAGGACAAAAACCAGGACTAACCAGGGACTTAACCAGGACTCAGCCAGGTCTACACCAGGACTGAAACATGTCTAAATCAAAACTAAACCAGGCCTAAACCTAGACTAAACCAAAACTGAACTAAGACTAAACCGGGACTAAACCACAACTAAGCCAGGACTAAACCAGGGACTAAACCAGGACTAAACCAGGACTGGACCAGGTCTAAACCAGAGCTGAACATGTCTAAATAAGGTCTAAACCAGGACTAAACCAAATATAAACCAGAACTAACCCAGGACTAGACCTGGGCCTTGCACTGAACCTGTACTACAAAGGTGGTAGGCTATGTCTCTCTGATCTGCATGGCTGAACAAATGCAGACATTAGTGCATCTGGATAAGTGGTACTACGAAGCGGCCAGCGGGATATCACCTGGATCATTTAACCTGGAGTTAATCCTAGGTCTCTCTCACGTCCGCATGAGTCGGCGCTAAAACCACCAATCACAGAGAGGACGCAACGCAGGCTACTGTGAATAAATAGACGTTGTCGCATACGGCAGCAAAGTATATATCTGCGAAATGCCTCATGCGTCATGTGTCAAATGCTATGGCACCACCGGCCTTCTTGATCGGAGATTGCGTGCGAGGAATTATGAGGCCCTAACCTTGCCCTGCAAGCTGGATTTTGGTAAGGTTTGTAGTTTCCCAACCTCACGGAAATCCATCTTGTACCGCTCCCATTCACTTCGTCCAACTCGATTACACTGGTGGTGCGGACCAATCACGTGGCTGTATTTGCTGCAAGTGGGCGGGCTTTAGCTTTGCAGACAACAACAAACCTTTATTAAAGCGTATTAGCAACATGCTAAGAGAATAACGTAATGTATGCTGCTTTAGTTTTACAAACACATTAAAAATCACCCAAAGATAACTTATTAAATTAATTTACTAATTCAGCAGTTTCTTGTTTGGTTACGTCAAATCAGCCAATCAGCTGTCTCCTGAGCGGACATGTTTCAGATGTTTCTCTATGGAGCAATCCCAGATCCATGTGCAGCACTCTGAAGCAACAGAGTTACACATCGATCTGGCTTTTTCTCAGGTTAATGAGCTCTATTTGACTGGTTTGATTTGTCTGGATGTTTGTGAAGGATGCCTTTGCCTAAAAACGACATTCTTCGTTCAGTCAGGTGGCATCATTTTGTTCAGGTGTGTTCAGTGGTGGGGGTGTTGCGTTGTTTCTGGTTTCAGGCTAAAGTATGTGTAAGTTAGAGGCTGTCAAATATACCTGACTTCCCAATTTCAATGCAATATGGCCGACTTCCCGTTGTCGTAGGGTTGGGCTATACTATTTTATGTTCAGCACGATGTGGAGAATTACTGTAACAAGTTAACAAGGCTCTCTGACAAAGTAAGTGTATCCAGAGTCCCACAGGGGTCAAAAACACGGGTGCGCTATGGAGGCATTCTTTATTCGACCGTGATCATTTGCTTAAGTCTATTAAATATACACTAGCCTGCAGAACTAGGACTAAATCAGGGACTAAACCAGGTATAAACCAGGACTGAACATATCACAACAAGGTCTAATACTAGACTAAACTAGGACTAGACCAGAACCAAACCAGGACTGAACTAGAACTAAACCAGGTCTAAACCAGAACAAAACTAGAAAGCACTCGAAGAGTGCATACCGACGCCAGGGCAGCTAATTTCCCCTATGCAATGTTTTGGCATGAGCCGCTACTTTAATCTGTGATGTCTAAGGGTTTTTATATTGTTAACAAGCAATTAAGAGGCCCCGGCCTCAAACCATGACAAATATGGGAAGGGTCTATATTTGACGTTTGTGATTTGTCAGGATGTGTGTGAAGAATGCTTTTGCCAAGTTTTGTAAATTTCTCTAAAATGACATTCTTCATAGTCCATAGGTGGAGCTATTGAGGTAACTGCCATTTTATTGGTCAGTTGCGGTCAGAGGCGTTGGCTAATGTGATGTTTCAAGTTTGATTCAAATCGGGCAAAGTATGTGCAAGATAGAGGCTGTCAAATTTGTCTGACTCCCCAATTTCAATCAAAAATGGCTAACTTCCTGTTTGTTGTAGGGTGGGGCCATAATAATACTTTATGTTCAGCACGATGTGGTGAATCACTGTACCAAGTTCCATAGCTCTCCGACAAAGTAAGTGTATCAAGAGTCCCATAGGAGTCATAAACATGGGGGCGCTATAGAGGCATTCTTTGTTCGACCGTGACAATTTGCATATGTCCATTAATTAGACCCTAGCCCAGATCACTGTGTCAAACTTCATGAGATTGGGTTAATGTTCACTAGGATTAATCACTCCAATAAAATGCTCAAAGTCATTAATTTGTTAATTAATCAATTATTCTTCATCGCAGAAGTACCACATTCAGTTTAGTTCAGCGTCTTCATCATATGTAACTGTCCAGAAAGTTAGAAGAAGATGGAGCAAAAACTTTCAGAGTTATGGCATTCTTAGGTTTAAGCTTAATTAATTAATTATTACTTAATAAATATTAATTGCAGATGTACCAAAGTCAACATATTTCAACGTATTCATCAGATGTAACTGCCCAAAAAGTTTGAAAAAGATCTGTCAAAATCCTTTGGAGTTATTGAAGGATTAATGGCTCAATTAAAATACTCCAAATAATTATTATTAATTAATGAATTATTATTTATCATAGAGGGACCAAAGTCAACATATGTCAGTGTCTTCATCATATGTAACTGTCCAGAAAGTTAGAAAAAGATCTAAAAAAAAGATTACTTAATTACTATCCATCACAGATGTAGGCCTACCTAATTTTAATCACTTTGTTGGACATGTCCTAACCTTCCCTGAAAGTTTCATCCAAATCTGTGCAGTAGTTTTTGCGTAATCTTGATCACAGACACGCACACACACACACACACACACACACACGCCAACGGAGGCGATAACATAACCTCCTGGCGTCAGTAAAAAGCAATACCTTGCATTGGGTGTAAGTTGACCCACTATACACTCAGCCTTAAAAGTCTGATAGTAATGGTCGCTGCTATTGACCTCCCTCCATGTGGTCAAAGAGTGCACTTCATAGATTTCACAACAGCAGGTCTAAGACGAGCAAAGATTAGGTTTCTGGAGTAGTATGACCAATGAACATTCTGCATCTGCCTCTCTTTGGCTTACTACAGCAAAATGTCTAGCTTCTATACTCCCAATGCTTTAGTCACTGGGAAAAATTGGTATATCAGTAGAAGAAAAGGTTAAAAAATTGTTAGTTATTGTCACAACATAGCAGTTTCAGTATATCTACTTGTAGCAGTGCTTGATTTGGTTTGAGGACAATAAGCTGATGTCAGCTAGGATGACTTAAGTTCACTCATTTATTGCGTCTCATTGCCCAAGGCACACTTAGTCTAACTGGAAGAACCATTGAGCTGTCTAGTCTTCAGACAGCTCCAGATCAACAGCAAAGTGACCACAACAGGGCAACACTGTTTTACATTTGTTTAGCCTTTTGACAAAGACAGTTTGCACAATTGCTATGACATTGCTTTCATTTAGGTCTAAAAAGTTTTTAAAAAAAATTAGATTTGATAACATTCTGTCAAAACAACAAGCATCTATTTGTTATGAATAATTTAATAATTTATTGACTTCTCACAGTGTTACTCAATTAAGAGATTGTTGAGGAGCTTTGTCAATACTTTCACATTATGTAGACCTGTAGATCTCAAACCTTTTCACACATACCATTTCAGAAGATATTTGACTTTCAAATTATCTTCATAAATGAGTCCAAATCAGGATTAATACAGACACAAGACAAAACAAGTGACCAGGATTGAACAAGGTCTAAAAAAGTAATTTGTAAAGGACCAGGTCTAAACTGTGCCATGTAAGGTGGGATCCTCACCTAAATGCAAGCTCCAGAATCAGGACTAAACAAAAAAGGAAATAAAAAAAAAAAGAAAGAAAAATGTCGAAATATTTAACTGCGTACCACCAGTGGCCCCTTTATCACAGTTTAAGAAAGATGATGTAGACTATTGGTAATCAGGAGGACATAAGACTACAGTACACAAAGCCTTTATGATTGGGTCCCCTGTAGCAGCAGACAGCCACTATATAAACTAGCAGAAGAATTCTTTAACAAGGGCCAGGGTAAATGGCAAAATCCATTTCCCATTAGGAGAGCTGCGATGATGATCTAACCTCATGACCTCATGGATATCTGGCAGCCCGCTCGATGTGTTCAGGCTCAGAGAGTGGACAGGTGCAACCGGCCATGTGTTTTCACACTTTAGCACAGTCTCCTGAACAACAACAATCTGCCCATGCACCATTAGTCAGATGCCAACGATGTTATCTTCAGCATGTCAACATCTTCAAGTAAGGCAACTGTAAACTCTGAGCTTTAGGTCAGGAGTGATTCAAGTCTCCCTCAAACTTATCGCAAGAATGATGTCCATGGTGCTTTTCAGGGCACCGAGTTCATTATTCATACATTCCAAAGTCACTCAGTAGTGGTACATTTTCGCTGTAGCCACAGTTGTCCTGGGTAAGACTGACTAGAGACATGGTAGCCATATCGTAAAAATGTGTAAGATTAGGTGCATTCACTCTTCGACTTTGGCTAACAGTTTCTATGGTCAATTACAGCTCTACTCTACATTTATACTGTAACAATGCCAGTGTTTTATTGATAAAAAATGAAATGATGTATGATAAACATTGGATTGGATGTATATTGACGTTGTACAAAACCAACTAAAATTGTCAAAATCAAAACCATGATCTTGGCTTAATAAATATGATAAAATAAAAAATGTGATATTATATTACAACCATATTGTGCCAAACAAATTATTCATAGCAAAGATGTCTTCCCTGAGAATACAACACCAGTACAGGTTGGAGCAGGATTAGAACCACCAACTTCCTGGTTCTTCTTCACAATACGCTGAGGTCATTGCACCATTTTTTAATGAAGCCACAACAAAGATATAACTGCTTTGTGCCAACTTAGATTTTGCTAATTACGTGGGTGCACTTCATAAATTTATCCTGGGTTTAAGTTTCAGTTATGGATTTAGTGAAGCTGGCAGGATGCCTGACAGAAAGACTGGTGCCATAGTCTTTTCTTTCTATTATGAGATCATCCACTGAGGGGGACCCATATTAGATTAATTATTAGCATGCAGTAAACATTCACAACATGTATCAAGAACAGATTTTGGAAACAATATAAACTACTCTGTATAACAGTAAAGTTTTTTATATAGTGCTCTTATTTGAATCAATAAGTAGCAGTGGTTCTTGGATTACACACTGAAGAAGCTATGACTGATTACTGCTGGAACAGGGTGGAGTTTAGGAGAAAAACAGTGACCTCAGACTTACTGTACAGCCCATAAATAAATGTCTATGCACCTATTTCATACCAACTGAAAATGATATTTACCGCAAACTATACTGTAAATGGGAAAAAAGTGTGATCTGGAAGTAGCAACATCAAGTTTCTTATATACTTTATTTGATTGTATTTTTGACAAAATACCCTTAGGTGGACCCCTTTCTCCCCTTGTTGTGTCTAAAACCAGTGCGGGGATGAAAGGTCAGATTCCAAAGTTCATGAATTGACACGCTTCAGTGGTGGCCTTGCTTGCAGCTAGAACTTAAAACCATCCAAAACACAAATTTGTACTGCTTAACACAATGCCTCTTTAGCTGCTCACTTTTAGATTGTACCAAGCAAGGAGTTAGGTTTGGTGACAGTTCTCCTAATACAACATGTCTGTGTGTAATAACAGTTGTCATAGAGTATAATGGAGTCTCACAGCAGTAGTTACAGATCTGAAGGCACTTGTCAGTTCTAAGTAATGGCTTTGGTAATATGTGATTAACCTAGGTTCGAGACTATATTCAGGCGTAATCAGGGCTCATTCTGTGGAGCATGAAAAGGCTTCAATTCCACCTCGAAAGTCTGAATTACCAAATGCTTTCTTCCATGCAAAGGCTGAGGATACAGTTTGTGTTAGTGAGCACAATCAGTAGAGCACAAGAGCCTTTAGAAACGAGAGAAAAGTGAGACGTTATGTTGGTCTCGGCCGTGTTGCTGATGCACGAGAAGAGAGAGGCAGGGAAGTCACCTTGAAGAAAGGTGAGCTGAGAGGGTTTAGACTGGATTTATGTTGGGCTTAAGAATACAGCCCTTAGCCACAGATTTATATGCTTTACAAAATTTGGAAATAGACAAACTGGAAAAAACAAATTGATACGTTCAGCTACCTTGGTTTTAGTGAGCATATTTTTAAGGGGAACAATGCACTTTGTAGTCAGTATAAAAGCTAAATTAATTCTTGCAGGGTGAATAAAGCTTTACCTCCTCCTTGCATCCCTTGGTGAAAGATGAGCCTATAGCAGCAATAAGACTCAAGTTAGGTCAGAGGTCTTTTTTACAAAATGGTAAGAACTCAAAGATAGAAGGTAGAGAAGGTAGGAAGATGCCTAAATGTGGGGGGAGTGCTCTTTAGAGAGGAAACAGTTGCCTTGATACTTTCTAATTTGCTGTGATGAAATTATTTGTTTTTGCAACACCTAATACACTACATGTGACTACCACTTTCTTTAAACTGAATAAGTCTATGTTAATAATGTCACTTTCATCTGTTTTAGTTGAGCCTCCATCCACAAAAGAGAACAACTGTCTGAACGCAGCCAAAGCCTGTAACCTGAATGACACGTGTAAGAAGTACCGCTCTGCTTACATCAACCCATGCACCAGCAGGGTCTCAGCCTCTGAAGTCTGCAACAAGCGCAAATGCCACAAGGCCCTGCGACAGTTTTTTGACAAGGTAATTGTGCATTCTATAGTCCAAAAGTTATTTGGAAAACGTTTTTTGAAGCTTACGCAATCTGCCGTCAACTATCAAAAGATAAAGTACTTCATGTACAAAGGCATTTCATTTCATATTTATTTATAGTCTATTAGGTGCTTTTTGGATTGAAATTTACAGTTTTTCAGTTTGCGTCACTAATTGTCCCATGTCTTTCTTGTTCTCTTTTCTTAACCTAAAAGGTGCCTCCAAAATACAGCTATAGTATGCTGTTCTGCTCGTGCCCAACGACGGACCCGGTTGCCTGTGCTGAGCGTCGGAGACAGACAATTGTACCAGTGTGTTCCTATGAGGACAAAGACAAACCCAACTGTCTCTCTCTACAGAACACCTGCAAGTCCAACTACATCTGCAGGTCTGTCCTTCACACATTATTCCAGTTGCATTCCAGTTGTCCTTGAAGTTCCCCCCATCTCATCCATATGTCAGAATTCCTACTTGGACAAACAAATTCCTAGTTGAAAATCCCTATTTGGATGCACCCTGTGTTCTAAGAAAATGAAGACTTACTACAGATCCTTAACTAAACAGTGCTAAAATCTTTGTTTCTGTAGGTCAAGATTAGCAGACTTCTTGAGCAACTGTCAACCAGAGGCCCGCTCCATCTCAGGCTGTCTTCGAGAGAACTACGCCGACTGTCTGCTGTCTTACTCAGGTCTTATTGGTAAGTAGTCTTTCCCAATTGCATATATTATGGTCTGATTTAGAGGAAAAAGACTTCTGTTCAGTGGAGTGGTCAAGACAGATTAAAACCGGGACTTTTCACGTCACACAGTGCCAGAATTGCTGTTTTTCCTCCACCTGCCCCTCTCCTGCAGTGACTTTATTGAGGCAAAATTATGTCCCATTGAATTGTAATAATACAAATTGAATGAAGGGTAGCAACATTCGACAGGCTAATCAGTGCTAGTCATACTCTGCTTCACACAGGTTACAGTCTATAATGGGCTTACCACAGCTCAGCCACTCAGCTCTCCATTGCATTGCACAAACCCCCAAGATGTGACAAATCAAGTACTAAGAAAAACACTAATGCTACAAAAAGTAGTTTTAGCATATATTTTAAATGAACTAAACTGTCATTTGATGCTGGGCAAAAAATCTCTTTCTAAAACCTAGCAATAAAACATGAATAAAGAGGCCTTTCAGGCCATCCAAAGATGCATGTGTTAGAAGACCTGTCTAGGACCCTGCTTAAGGTCCATACTTGCAAATAAAAATGTCCAAAAAAGATTAACTGTATAGCATTCATATCTATATCCCTGTTAAACAAGCTGTAAAATTGTGGCATGTTCTGGTTAAGAAGGTGTACTCCATATTAAAACATTCAGATAGGAGACCTGTGACAAAATACATGTGTATATAAAAGTAACTAGAGTTAATCGTAGTTTTCTTTTGCTGTCTACAGGTACAGTGATGACACCCAATTACGTGCGCTCCCAGGGGATTAGCCTGTCACCGTGGTGCGACTGCAGCAGCAGCGGCAACAACAAACCTGACTGTGATAAATTTGCTGAGTTTTTTTCAAACAACCGATGCCTACGTGAGTTTGTTATTTTAGCCTATGCACTTCTTGTCTTGTACTACATTTGCCTGGAAAATATATGGATGTCAATTTCTTTTACTAATTTGTTGCTGTCAAAGGGGCCCTATTAGCACATTTACAAGTCTGTAATGTTGACAAAAAACATACCAGAAGTTGTATTTACTTTCTTTCAGGCAGTTTTGAGTAACTCTTAAAGCTGAGGTACAGACCTTCTTAGTTTTAACATTTCTAGCTAGATTGGAGAAGAAGCCAGCAAGCCACACCTTGCTACAACTGGCTATCATGGTGTAGTGGGCGAGTAAAGTGGGCTAAAAGAACTGCCTTCAAAGATTATACATTTTTTAATATTCTTTGATGAAACATTGCTAAAAAAGTATACACATCTACATTCAAAAAGTATGGAAGTAAAACACTTAACATGGTCCTTTTAAATAATGTCTAATTTCTCCTCAGATTACACCAAACAAATCATATTTATCTTCCATAACCCTGCTGATGACTGTGGTTACAGGTAATGCCATCCAGGCGTTTGGCAATGGCACAGATGTTGGTGTGTGGCAGCCTCAGCCCCCCATTGAACCCATTGAGACTGAGAGCAGCAGGGGCAAAGAGGGCAGTAACTCCCTGGACACACTGAGTGACATGAGCCGGCTGGACCTTAATTCTGACTATCACATCTGTGGGCTGCAGGTAAGATCTGGTTTATTGTCTGTGTGGTTTTCAGAGGCTTGAGAAGTTTGGGTTGATGGACATGTGGCTCCTGGGCAGAAAGATGAGCCCACAGTCAAAGGCAGCCTTCCCAAAGCTGTCATGTCAAAGCTAATTGGTTTCTATGGTAACATTAGAGGTGTCCAACAGGGATAATGTGGCTTTAGGCATTTTTGTTTCTACATATTATTAAAGCTTGTTCTCATTTCAATTTGATAGTTTGTTGTAATAGATTGTCTGCTCCTATAAAGTTCAAAATCATAATTTAATGTGGGGACATCAACCCAATCACAAACAAAACATGATTCAGTTAAATATTTGTGAACTTAATTCTTCAAAGATATAGTAGCTTTCATCGGACATAATCAAAATTAAGAAAATTAAAATAAGTACTTTGAATACTCTCACTGTGAATATATAGTTTTGTCTTAAGCTTTCTTGTGACTTTTTAGTCTTTTCTAACTCTTGACTTAGACCTCTGCATTCTCCTGAGAAATCGAAGAGGGCTATATTTTTAAATGAGATCATATCACATGCTTTGCTCCAGACACTCGATCATATTGGCTTTTAATAGCGATAATATGATTTATCACCAGTAAAAAAAACATCCGGGAGGAAAATAGACCTCCTATAGAGCAATTAATCATTCTTCTCTTGGTGCTGCTTTGAACAATTCTTTCCACTTAAAACCCAAAGCGTGGAGTGTTTATTATGTTCCTAAAGCACTATGGAGTCACTTTATCATTCGCTGGAGTCCATCTCTGGATCTGCACAGTGTGTTTGTTTATATTCTTGTAGATATGTGAGAGCATTGTACTGTGGGAAAATTTTAATGTACTTAACGGTCATAACCTTAAGCTGCAGGCAATGCAAACATCCTTATATGTACAGTATATGTACTTATTTATTTCAGTGCAACCAACTTGCTTTCTCATTTTCCAAGTCCAATTAAATGTTATGCTTGCAGGCTCAAAAGCTGGTGTCCAATCTCACAGTAGACACTGCTCTGTGTGTGGTAAGTATGTTCAGACTAAATTCTCTATAAAAATGTCTATTTGCTGTTGTTTAAATGTTGTATCCTGTTGGTATTTTGTCTTAGAACCACCCTCTGGATGATTCTGGCAGTTCAAACGCCATAGCCAGAAGTGGCTCAGCAGGAGTTTTCAGTTTGAATTCAACAGCTCCTCTTCCATTTCTTCTGTATGTTTTCACATCAACACTACAGCATGGAAGTTTCAGATGGTTGTAAAGCCAGATATGGACTTGTCTGGATGGACTTGTCTTATGCACTGATGGAAATAATTATACTTTCATTACTACTGGCCCAAGTGTGGACATGTGTTTACAAACTGTAAAGAGCTCAGAGACAGTTGCTGCCAAGATGGCCACACGGACCCGGCTCACTAGACTGAGACGCCTTGTGGGAACTATAGAGACTTGGACCAAACTCACTCAGATCAATGCTGTGTTGAGACACACTGGAAAACATTGTGCTTGGATGTGTTTGAATGGAAGGACTGCTAATGCTCAGTGTTATCGGGCCCCAATGCTTTTAACAACAGTAAACCAAAACATGCTGTTTAGTAGATTGTGTCAACAACAAAATAATTCTGTTCATTTTCAATTGTACAGATTACACATAAAAATGTTTAACTCTTGAACACTACAAAAAAAAACAATCTGAAGAAAAAACTGAAGAGCTCCATTTCAAATGTTTCATTGTAATAATGTTCCTGACCAACAATAACTAATGCTGTCTTACACTGGTCACAAAGCTGGATATGATACTAACCTATTAACAGTTTTTAATGAAGCCGAGGTGTTATAGAGGGTCATCAGGGTTTATTCAAAACACGAGACACACCCTGAAAACTCTTTTCTACAAACGAGTGGAACACCATCTGTTCCAGTCAAAAGAGATCCATCTTTGTGACACTAAACCCAGGCTTAGTCCTGTTTCACAGTAAAAGGCTCATACCAGTTTGGTTCAATACATTGATTGTTCATCCGCCTTGTACATAGGATATGTCAGTGTTCATAAGAAACATGAACCACTTTGTAACAGTCTGCTGCTGTGAGCTGTAACATATTGTCTGTAATGTTTTAGTCTGGTAGTATGTATGTGGAGACTCATGTCTCTCAGTTGTAGCTTTACAAACTGTATCAGGCGATGGCTTTTATTGGAACCAGTGCAGACATGACTTTGTTGTGTAATTATATTTTGATCACTGAGTAAATTATGTATGGAACAATATATTTCTTGAGGATTATCTGTAACATGAAGAACTAACTAAAATGTATTTCATGACAAAAAGGTCCAAATGCTCTCTGTTCTAAGTTAACTGTGTTAGTGCCCCCAGGACATATTTTTAAAGACAGAATTCATGTGTTCTTCTCACAGAAGTGGCAAAGAGATGCAATTTCAGTGGGCATTAATTGCCACAATAAATGTAAAAACGTCAATGTACAATCTTACAAAGAAACAATTAAAACAATTAAATTTCCATTGGTGACAAAAATTTAAAGGACTTATACTAATCCTTGTCTTTATGAGGTTAGGTGGCAGGAGGCAGAGCTACCCCTGGATCATACTGATTTGAATGTGTGGGATTTTTGTGGAGTGTTTGGTGGTGGTTTGACAAGTCAAAGGTCAGTGTTGGGGGTAACGCGTTACAAAGTAACGCGTTAGAGTACTCAGATTACTTTTCTGGAGTAACGAGTAACGTAACGCGTTAGTTTTGTGATCAAAG
>JAVQKG010316077.1:0-11139 GCA_036025885.1 Hypseleotris bucephala | reverse complement strand
TGTAGAATTATATTTATTGACCTTTGTGAGGAAAAGTTATTACATATTCCAGAGCCAAAGAGTGACTTAGACATGATCTGTGGAAATAATGATTGTTGCAAATAATAATTAATATTTGCAGGTAATACAAAATAGTAATAGCTCTTGATTTAGAATTGAATTAGATCTTGGGGCATAAATGAACATTCTTTTAAAGTTAAGGAGAAGAAAATATGTCAATAATCTATAGAATCGAATCACAATACGAATCGAATCGCAATACAAATCGAATTGCCACCCAAGAATCGTGAATCGTATCGAATTGTGACAAAAGTGAATCGTTACAGCCCTATTGCGGATGCTGTAAAGAGTTAAAATTAATTATATAAAACACCTAAACAATAAAGAGGTGGCTTAAAATAGTTTTAAAAATCTATTTACGTTGTTTTTTTTATTTGTTTTTGAGTATTAAGCCTATTACCAAAAACTAGTCAACTGCAATTGACATTCATAACTAGCTTAACTTCCTTTCTGGGACAATAAAGTATATTCAATCACCCAATAAATACACCAGTTTACTTATTTATAACATGGGAGATCAAGACATTATAAAACAGTAAACAACTTGTGGTGTAAAGATCCTGCTTGCTCAGTGACAAATAATATGAGGGATCACCTCTGTGTTGTAATTGTTAGAGCTGTACAGGTGTAGTATTACCTGTCCTCATCTCCATCTACAGGTATGTGGATCCCAAACAGGCTGTTGACTGCTGGCGTGCTGAGCTGCAGGGTTTCTGGCATCAGGGGCTTCACCACCTCTTTCCCGGGCACATGAGAAGACTGTGCACCCACAAGACCCTCTGACTTTCTCCCACTCACCCCCTCCACTGTTCCCAGTCCACCTGCTGGGACCCCCTGCATGACAGGGGCCTTGAAGAGAGTAGGAGGCAAACTGGAGCTGGTCAGATTTGGCATGACTGCACTGGAGGCACTGGGCACAGCAGCGGGCGTGGTGCTGGGCACACTGGAGCTGACTGCATTGGCAGGCACGTTTTGTACACTGGACGATGACACACCGTGGGGCTGGGGCTGTCCCGCGGGGATGTACTGACTTGGTAAAGTGGACCCAGATACTAATAATGAACCAGGAACATTTCCAACTGTCTGCTGCTGGAGAACTGCAACAGGGGAAGGTCCTGTTAGTAGTGGACCTCCAACATCCCCAACTTGACTGGCCACTAAAACTACTCCAGAGGTCCCAGGCTGGGAAGAAGGCCCTTGTCCCGCGGAGAGAAGACTCTGGCCTGTAGGCTGATAGTATTCTGACTGGCTCTGTCCCAGGACAGGGGTTTGGCCTGTCAGATGGTGGCCCATGGGATGCTGCTGCTGTGCAGGGTAAGATGGGGGCATGACGGGTGACTTCTGGATGTGGACGCCCGGCTGAGGCAGACCATTCTGTCCCACCGGCAGCACACCCTGAGGTGCAGGAGGCTGCAATACCCCTGCACTAGGTTGCTGGGGCTGGACAGCTGTTGGTTTGCTGTTAGAAAAGGCACTTTGTGTGCCACTAAGGCTTTGCTGTCGAACATTGTAGCCTGTGTGTTGGACTGATTGAGTGGGTAAAGTCTCCACAGATATGATGCGGGTTGACGACACAGTTGTGTCCACTGCAGAGCCTACAGTGTGCCCTAGTCCGCTGTCTCGCTCTGCAGTGGGGTCAAGCGTAGCATTAGCATGTCTTATATTATCCCCGGACTTTCCTACAGAGCCTTCAGACTCTTTATCATAAAACTCAGTGCAAGTCCACCTGCCTCTTCTAAATGGTTCGCCGGTACCATGGTCAAGTTTAATAACCCTAAATCGAGATGTACAGCTCACTGTGGAGCTAGCAGCAGGAGGAGGAGCTGAGCTGGACGCTGTCTGTGATGTGTTCACGGACACAGCAGCCGCCTGTTGCTGAGGTGTGACGGGTAAACCAGCTGAAAGCCCTGCCTGCTGCTGACCACTCTGATTGGAGACTTTGTTTGACAGCTGACTGGTTTGAGGTATGTGTGCTGGTGCCTCTACCTCCCCGACATTATTTAGGGCCTCCTCGGATGGACTCCTGTCACTGGCCGGCTCATACTCCGCCCGTGACATGTCGTATATTTCCGAGGACACGTCCTCAGCTCTCGACTCGTCCGGGTCGTCAAGGCTCTCAGTGTCGTCCGCGGCTCCTATGGCCGCCACCTGGGCCTGGGTGACACTCGTGATCTGAAAACAGCTCTTTTTCTTGGCCGGCATTTTCGACATACTGGCAGCCTGTTTCCGAGTCTTTTATGGCTATATTTATCCTCCGTCAAAAGAGACGAGCTGTGTCGCTGCTCCGTAGAGGCTAATTCATTTTAAAACAGCACACTTAACAAAATTCTTTACCAGCTAACTATAGTCGAGATGAATCTGCGCCATCCCTTTTCCTCTCGCTCTTCTGTGGCGTTTTACAGGCTCATACCTAAGCAGTCCACTTATTCAGCAATGCGGCTTTAGCCACTATTAACAGGAACGCAGATTAGTCCAAGGTTTTGGGTAAGTCCGGACCGGCCAGGTCGGCCTGGTGGTGCAGTTGTCAAAGGCCCAGGCCCAGGAGCTACTTTTCAGGCTGAGGAGGGCCCGCAGCCCTCCACTCACTGGGTTAACGCTAGCAGTGAAGTCAACTGGCTGCTGCACACTCCCCCTACGTCGGTACAAGTATACGAGACATCTTCACAAACGCGGTTATCTCAATCAGGTCACTTTGCTATCCTGAAATCACACGGTAACGACACTAAATACGTATCTCCGCGTAGTCCACAGAGAAAGCTGGGTTAGATTCAAATCGTTTTTGAACTGCCGACTTATAAACAGCACCCACCGTTGCCTCCCTCAGTCACTCTTGACAAGATGGCTATGTTGTGTGCACCGCCGCGCTGCATCGTGGGTAGTGCGCAGAGGGAGATGCGTAACACGCGTTTGTGAATCCCTCTTAACACAGCCTTCACAAACTCCAGAAAATCATATTACCATTGACAAATATTGCAAAATATTGTTGTCGGGAAAAACGGGAAAAAACTTTACTGGCATATCTTTTTGACCTTTTATAAATGTTGTACATTTTCTATTAGGATGATCTATCTGTATTTCCAGATGTCACAGAACAGTAATAATTTAAGCAAAAAACTTATCCAACAAGGGGTTATGTCATGGATCCATAGATCCATTGGTTATGTCTATAGACAAAGTACACAATTTCATTATAGATAATGAGATTGTGTACTTTGGTTCTATACCAGACCGCAGTAAAAATCTGTTGTGCAACAAAACCTTAGACAATGCTGCCCCTAGTGGCAAATAGATGCTCCTTTTCCCTATGCCTTGTCCCAACAAATTTCAGAAAATTATACATCATTTTCTATTTTTTTATTTTAAAATGTTAAATTCCTATTTTTGCCTTTTTATTACCAAATAAAACATAAAATTTGTATTTAATCTAAAACTGGATTCTGGACTAAAGATTGATGGACCACAAAAATGTATAAACTTTAAAACTGTATTTTTGTGCCTTTGGAAAAATAAATAAATAAATACAAAAAAAACTACGGCCTGCGTCTGATCTTTGTAACTTTACGCAACTTTACGAGTGGCAAGCAATAGAAAAAAATAGTTTGTTTTTCTGGTTGGTTTAAAAACTCAACAAGTTAGTTTCAAGAGCACTCATTCATAACAAAGAATAGTTCAGATTACTGTGTCTGAGAATGATTTCTGCATGAGAGCTGTCAGTCTAGCTCGACATTCCCTCACAGTTGACTCTTGCCTGTGCCATAAATCCGCTGCCATAAAGCGCGCCGCTGCTGCTCATTGTGCGGAGGGATCTGATACGGACTACACCCAGCGCTGCCTCACTTCTCCGGCTTTCTCTGCTGCCACAGTCTTGGCGTTGGCCGAATCGTGGCATAGATTAGAGAGGTTAAATTGTGTATAGCCGTTTTTCTTATAGACAGTCTATAGCGGGGCAACTTTATATTCAGTGCTTTTAAAATATAGGTTCATTTTGTTCAATATGACTTGGCAAAGCTACGTGGATAACCTGATGGCCGATGGCTGCTGTCAGGATAGCGCCATTGTTGGGTATACGGACGCCAAATATGTTTGGGCATCACATACTGGTGGTACTTTTAGTAATATCACGGTAAGTAATAAAAATGACACAAATACGATGTGGTCTATTCTTGAAATTGCTATCCTAAATAGTCCAGAGAAGCATGTCTCTGTTAGCATAGAGCTAGCTGATCCACAGTGGCCTATCTGCCTGTACCGTTATCTGGAAACTGGATTAGCGGTCTGACCGCGTGTGGATCCTGGGAGACTTGTCTCGCCTGACATATTTCTGAGATTCAAGGATTGTTTTCAATTAAACACTACTGAAATCTGTATTCAAGTCCTTATGTGTGAAGTTAAAACGTTGTACAATGTTACGCTTAGATGCAGTTTTAATGCTAAAGCACTCACATAAAGAAAGAATGGACTTTTCAATTTTAGTAAATGCCACTAGAAGCTTAATTTATTATTATTATTTTATTATTATTATTTATTTGTCAGGGACAATGTACAAAAACATTAATCTCACAAAGAGAAGAAATGCTTCGAACCAGATTTAGCTAAAGCTACTTTCCATCTGCAGTCCCCGGGCAAGTGTGCACAATAGAATAAAAAATTAAAAAATTACCATTTAGTTCATTTATTAGATTAAAATTTAATTAAACTAAACATATGTTAGTGTCAGTTGTAAAATGTATTTTACTGTAGCCTATAATGCCATGTTGTTATATTGTTGGTTAAAGAAAATTAATCTGTATTTCATTTTGTACTAAGCGTTTTGATATGTTACAAAAATTGGATGGACATTTTCTATCACTTCAAATTTGACAACTAAAAACACTGCTCTTTTAGCTTAACTAGTTTACGAAGCTCAAGAAGCGCTAACCTTTCTCCAAACGGAAAACTACTATCTGTCACTAACCTGCTTTCAATCTAACAACATGGCTGCCTCTTTAAACCCTACCTTGTGTCCATTGCTATGTAGTTAAAGCTTGGCCTCTTCCTGTTGCTGATCAGAAGATGCTAAACCTTTTTTTTACCGTCACTGTAATTATTCGGGCTCAAATTGCTTATCGAGTGGTCGTCTTCCTGATGGAACTGGCTATTTCCTGGAGCCTGGAGGTCATCTGTCATCGACGCCTCATACTGCCCTGATAGGAAGCAGCTAGCGTTAGCCCCTCGCAACGCTTAGCTAAAAACAGCAGCCACCATCAATTTGTCAAAGGCCCAGGAGCAGCACATGACGTGAGGAGGTATGTCCAGACCTGTCCTGGGGTTTACGAAGGTAGAGACGGGGCTTTGAACGCACCACGAGAAAATGGAGAGTTTAAAGACGGGTTTTGACATTGGATTGTAATGTGGCGGTTAGAAAAGACTAGAGTTTGTGTGGGGTAAAAGTAGTGAGAAGAGCTAATGATTGTTTAGATGAAGGTAATGCTAAAAGCTAACGGAAGGCTAAATCAGGATAAAGCAGTATCAGGAACTTTGGCTGCACTTTATTTGAAACCAGCAAAGAGACTAAGAATTACAAAATAGAAATAAATTAAGACTAAAGAAGACTATTTTCTGCTGTTAACAAAACGTATTTACTGGAACCCAACCAGTTTTAAGGCTACATACATTTAGCATTAAACTGGCTCCTAACTTGTATTTGACTTGGACAAAATCCAGTACTGACAAGCTAAGCCAGGCATTATATTTAAACATTGAATATAGCCTACCAAAATTTATTATTCAGTGTAGCATTAATTATGACTAAACAGGTTCTTACATAAAGTGAAGCATTATGACCAAGGACTCAAGACCAAGTAACTTAAATATCAGGTAAAATTCATTCTAAGGCTAAAGTAAAACTAGCATTGGAAATACATTGAGCCTAATCTAAACAAGAATTAAGCCGAAAGATATCAGGGCTAAGCCAAAAAATATGCTCATAACATTGTGTATGTGTCTTACCATTTTGTATGTACCTTACCATTAACATTATTTGGCTAATTTTATTGAACCAGGGAAACTGTAAACAGGAAGTTCAAGATGATTTCATGGGCCAATGACTGCAGGGGGGCCTAAAAATTAAACAATAAAATCAAATGTGATAATGAATCAATCAAAATTTTAAATTAACTAACATTTAACATTTGTTTCATGGTTTAGGCTACTACTAAAACGAAAAACGTCTTTGCATTGCTTGTTTGCACGTTCTTTGTGACTTCAATATTTTAAACAAATAACAGGTTAGCTTAGCTTGCTATGGTGGGGCCCTGTGTTAAATCATTTTAGAGGCCCCAAAGAACCTAGTGACGCCCCTGCCATAACCATAAACACATTTCCATAAAAACTGTGACTTTCTTGCGTATGGGAAAGCTTTACAGAAATCTATATTGGCTTGTGTCTGTGTAACAATGCACCGCCGCTCTCAGATCTGATAATGTAATTTATTCTGAGCCTCTTCGGGCGTAATTGCATAATAAAAGGCTTCATCGCAAAATTACGGAGTGTGATGCAAATTTCCAAACAATTAGACAAATTAACATTTCCCAGCCAATTATCCAGCGCCGTATTCATGTCATATCAGTGTGTGTGTGTGTGTGTGTGCGTGTGTGTGTGTAGAGGCAGTGTCCGAGCAAGCCCCTTGGTTTAATTTAGATGCAAATGAAGGCAATAAAACACAAGGAAGATGCACGGTCCCATGTGTGGAGTACAGTATGAGGACTGAAGCTGGGAGAAATACAAAGAAAAGACGCATAAAGTGGATTGTAAATGGTCTGTAATTAGCAGTCTACTGGTACGAAGTTAAAATTGTGTCTTGTATTATGTTCTTACATACATACACAATATATTTTTAGGTTGTATAAGAATGTCTGTCTACGTGTCATTTCTATGCTAGTCACAAATCATATGCCTAAATACGCAATACTTTGAGACCGTACAGGAAGACTTTGGTGCAATCCTCTTCATTTATAAGCATTAGATTCATGTAGTGAATGATCTTTGGCGAAATTGTTCAACTAAGTTTCTATAAATGTCTAGAATTTGTTTTATTGAAGCTATATGGCAAACTTTTGGGCTCTCCCACAATAGCAAGACTACTCTGACGTCATCCCCTTTAAAATTAATGCTTTTAGGCCATGCATTTGTGTCACGGCATCATATTGTCACATGATCAATTTATGTGTTTAAAAATATATAATAAACTGAAAACATGAGAACTATTTTTACCTTATGGACTGCTCTGTACTATTTCTGTTTTTGAAAATTTGTGAGCAATTTGTGCCAAAGTAAGGAATATCACATGTATATTTTTAAACTAGTCCAACCTTTCCATTGTGTTTATGACTAAGAAAGACCTTAAATACAAATGATGAATGACTTTGTACATATCACCTTTAGACATTGTGGTCATGTATGTAAATGTCCGCAGTGCTGTACGTTCTCAGACGTTTGAATGTAGAGGCTGGCGTCAGTTTGAATGAAGCAGGATCAGCAGACAGACACTGGGCTGTTAGCACTCTACAGACTATAACTCATGCTCCTGACCCAGGTTAGAGAGAAATATAGAGCTGTGACTAAACTCCATTCTCTTCACAACACTCACTGTATCTATACACACTTCCACCAATCATGTACTGAACGAAGCTGTGCCACCATCCTCCTAGTTCAAAAGAATGTTGTTTTCCATTCATTTTAATGGGAGATTAAACAATAAACATTGAATACGTTTTGGGACAGCAATTAAAAAAAAAAAAAAGTCAATATATTTGTTGCGGCCATCTACATTTCTGTAAGTACTTCTAGAACTTCTACAGTAAAAACCTAAAAATAGATCAACAAATTTTAGCTTGTAGCTCAATAATAATCATTTATGCTTAACGGTAAATGCTACATCAAATAGAGTGGTTAAGCGTTGGTATGTTTGCTAAGGTTTTCTAACCATGCTCTGACATTACCTGCAAGTAGCTGATGTATTGCCATTTGTCAAAACCACATTGTTTATTTGTAATATTGAATGTGCTAATTTCTTCATAGTAAATGCATTACAATCTGTTTTATTTCCACAGTAATGCGTAACTTACATATAGTGCTTTTCAAGATATCCAAAAACACTTTACAATTGCATTATTTATTCACTCTACAGTCACACTGGTAGTGGTAAGCTAGCTACTTATGTAGCCACATCTGCCCTGGGGCAAAGGTGTGGCTGCCAGTCTGATTGAATCTTTAATACAATCACGCTAATATCTGTTTTCATAGTAGTCTTTAGAATCTCAATCACTTGCAACTATGATTGTCTTGAAGATTACCATAAACATTTGTATCTGGCGTCACATTTACCGACGCAGGATCAAGAAGCAGACAGCGGCCTCTTTACGTTCCCGACACAACAACTCATGGACTTTCATCTGGACACTGTGTTAGACAAACCTCAGCTCACACATGTCTTCTGTGTGTCGGGGGGGAGGAGGGCAGGGGAGGGGGGCATAGGTCCACGTGTCCTGGGGCGTCTCAGAGCTGTCAGCGCCCACAAGAACAGTTGGAGACATTAAAGGGGGGTATGTTGTTCTACAGAGGTGGCATAGAGATGTGTATGTGTCGATAAGTTGTGAATCATAGTGGTACATGCCAGTGACTGACTGTGTGTATGAAAGAGTCCAACCAATACTGTCTGGAGGTTTCATAAATTAACTAAAAATATAGAAATAAATACAAAAATTACAAAAAAAAGGGTAACATATAATATCATTCAATAGCAGTGGGGTTTTACTTTAGTCCCTCCCCTGGCCTCCACAGACTACAGACAACCTACAGGGCCAGAAAGTCATTTTAATTACTATTATTATTGTTTTTGTTTATTATTATTTATTATAAGAAAATCACGAACTACACCTTTAAAAATTTCTTTATTTTACAGCCATGCATCAATTTAGGTACTTTCCTGTGTCGGCCATCTTTAAATCTCCCAATTCGTACACCAACTTTTGTTACGTCCCTCAAAATATACCCAGAAAACCACAATCCACAGTGTTTGTTTGTTTTTCGATCATGCCTGTAAAACTGTCAGGGTACAAAGGTTAAAGAGCTATAAAAGTGACAGCGCTGGCATTTCCCAAATCATCTCTGAGATCTGATTGGTCCATAGATGGTCCAGTAAAATGATAGTGGTTTCGATGGGGCTGGTGGGAAAGGGCTTCTGAAAAAACAAATGTGGTGAGCACTTCCTGGAAACTCAAACAAAGGAGTTCTGAAGATATGAGATGTCAGTATGACTTGTTTAAAGTTCAATGGGGCCAAATCATCTCAAATTATGGTTTAGCTTAATTTAGCTTTATTGACTTTTTCCATATGATGACAAAGGTAAAGAGTGAGATATGCCCTATGTATAAAGCTTTGTTTCTCAAACTTTTTCAAATCAAGGACCACTTTGGCATACATAAATGCTTTGAGGACTACCTAACCTCGACATAAAAAGGATGAAGGAAAATGGTGTGTGTCAAACGAAAGGCTACAGTCTCTATTTTGGCTACATTTGACTAGATATTATTTTACAAGTCAACTTAATTGTGCCCATGAACTTGCTTGCTTGAATTAGATTTATTTCTGACATCTTCTTGTGGACCACCAAGAAACTGGGACCAAATTGAGGCCATGTCACGACCAATCAGACATTTCTGTCCAATGCCCTTTCCTCAATTGTGTTGATAAATTACAACCCTTTTTTTGGTGTCTGCTTGAGGCATCATTGGATAATATTTAATAATGTTTTATTTGTACTGGAAGTGTGAAAAGGAAGAGTCAGATCACAGAAGTGAAATGAAGCCTGTTTGACTGGTGCCCGGCTCAGAATAGACTCAGTGACTGTGGATTTTATCAGTGGTTTATATGGAGTTACACAGAGAGGAACATAGCACTGTCATAATGTGGTCACTATCAGCAAACATGCATGTAATACAGAGTGATAACATATGGAAAGCCAGTGTATCCAGAATCTATTCTGTACTGTACATCCTAGCATGTGTTCATAAATGTTATGTTGTGGTAGTTCTGGTCGAATATAGAACTTATAATAAAAAAAAATAGTCAAATCAAATATGGCAGCCAAAAACACCTAACACATACAATTAAAGGTATTAGAGAAGATCTTTGCAACAATATAGTATTACAATCAATAAAGCAGTCTTGAATGTAGGCTAACAAAGCACCAATGCTAATTGTGATTAGCATGAGCATCTCTTGAAAATATCCATCAAGATAAACTTAAGCATATTTCTTTCCTCCTCCTTCTTTTTGCTTCAAAAACTATTTCTTTTGGAGATATGTGCTCCAGTTTTCTCAGCCATTGTACAAGTTAGCATGAGAGCTAAGCAGAGCACATCCTTATTTACGCAACAAGTTTAGCATAATAAAAAAGCTATAAAGATGGCAAATTAACATTTAATAAATTCATTCAAAGTCACCTTATCAGACAAAAGACTAGCTGTTTGCTCCACTTGAGCTTTACCCCCTTAGACATGGTGATAAATGCTTTTATAATATCAATATTCCAATCAGACAGTGGTGCAGACAAACTTGATAACTTTTCTTCTCCCTGGAGGCTCGTTTTTCTCCCGTTGTATTAATCAGCTGACGACCCATCTTCCATATGGTTCTCCAACGCATCACATTTCACCGCACCGAGGCATGCTGGGAATGAAGCCGGGCTTAGAGCGTGGCTAACAGCTTTAACACCCGCCGCTCCGTGTGTGGTCTGCACCTTCTTCAGCGTCTGTGCCCAAAATTTCAACCACAAAAAACAAATTCACTATAACGTTAAGCTACTAACCTGTGTCGTCATCTACTAGCACAATGGAAGTAGTGAAAGTATGGAAGAAGCTGTAAAATGATTCCAAAATGGTGGTCTTGGACTTTGTCGCGGCTCAGATGGTTGTCATGATCAGGGCCATTTTAATGCACGGGCTAGGCTGGGCTGAAGCCCAAGGGCCTACACTGACAAAGGGCCTTTCACTGTGCGCAGAGCCGGACCTTCCTATACGCACACTACGCTACTCTGGG
>JAVQKG010315941.1:0-10705 GCA_036025885.1 Hypseleotris bucephala | reverse complement strand
GTATTATTATTAAGATCCATGATAATATGTTTCTCAGATGGAGTGGATGAACTTAAGCTAAAGTATACATTTATTGGTCAAATAGAGTATGCAATATTTACATTTTTTCACACTTCTATAAGAATTTTGCCATACTGAGAATCCGAAACTATAGTGTAACAACTGGTTCAGTCTTAATTGTTTCGTTTCTCTTCCACTTTTTTCTTATATAACACTTTGGTTCTTAATATACACTTAGCACACATTAATCTTTTTATAGTGGCCCATTTGCAGAGTACACTGTCACCCAGAGTGAACAGTTGATTCCGTGGGACAGTGGCTGACACACACACACACACGCACACGCACACAGTCCGAGAGCCGCGTTGTGCATCTATTTTTGGCTGTTATCTTGGCTCAAGGACACCACGCCTGAAGCCAGAGCAGCATCTGGGAGGCACTCAGCGACTGGACGTCAGCGAGTCCAGAGAAGAGAGATGGCAGGAGCCTGAGGCCTCACTGTCACCCGAGCAACACTACAGCAGCACACCACAACCACTCTGTCTGTGTCTATGGGACTGACTGAGTAGAACCAGGTGAACTACAGATGGACAGGGGAGTATTACAAAGTAGGACTGCATGCAATGTATGACTATATGGGATACCGTGATCACAATATGACAACTGAAGGTCTCTGAATGATGCATTAATGGTTTTAAAGCTGTAGTCTGGAGCTTTCCTAAAATCAACATTATACACAACAAAACCAGGGCTAAACCAAAGCAACTTAGAAATGGTCCAACAAAGCTTCAAAATAATTAAGTAATTATTAGTAGATGAAGAAGTGATACTGTTAACTATTTGTTAAAAGTTTCACCCAAGTCTGAATTTCTGACTAATAAGTTGAGGCACTTCATCAGGCCTAACAAAAATATATATTCAAAAAATCCTAGCTTCAGATGGTGATCCAGGTTCATGTCAAACACTAATGGTATGGCTGATATTGCTGCAACAACATTAGCTATAAACTCTGCAGTCCTAATAAGAAGTTTTGTTCACTGGATTGTGTAAGACCTAAGCTGTGTCCTACCTCTCAATGATGAGGCCTTTGCTGGAGTCTAGCACTTCGATGTCCTTGTCTCCCAGGCTCCAGTTGATGCTGAGGTCACTGTTGGCTGAAGACGGAGCAGAACTCACTCGTTCTCCACAAACAAAGTAAATGTTGTGTTTTTTAAAAGGTGCCGGCAGCAGCTCCTCCCACTTCTCGCCCAGACGCTTGTTGGTCACATCTGACACTTCCTCATTTGACAGTTTCTGGCCACCTGGATGTGGACAAGTATTATGTAGTTTTCCAAATGTTTAAAATGTTTTATTGGTTTTGTGGAAATTATACATTGTGGACTTAAAGCCAAGAATATATAAAGTAAAGTATTATTCAACTGCTGTTAGGGTATGGCAAAGTGAATATTAATTCAGTGTAACAGAAGCAAGCAAGCAATCTCAATTTAAAATGTTCATATTAATTATAATTAAATTATATTATAACATCCCTTCTATAGTTATTGTAAAAAAAAACTCGAATTAAGTTCCTATCTCAGTCTAGCAGTGTCTTTAGGCAGAACGAAAACAGGCAAAAAAAGATATGGCCCTTAACACTATTTTAAATAAGGGAGACTATTATCTATGTAGAACAAATGCACTAGCAGGGCAGCAGCAATGCATTATTCAATATGTATGTGATGAAATCGAAGTGCTTAACATATTTGCATACACCAACACAATGACAGCACAGTACATATAGAGTGAATTGAATTAAAACAAAAAACCTCTCCATTACCATTTTTAATTAAAAACATTATACCGCCCCAACATCTAGGCCAAGGTGATGTGCAGGAAGCTAAAATGTGATAATGCCAGCCCTCTGTTACCTAGCACCATGCTGGTGATATAGACCGGCTGGATGAACTGGCTCAGCAGCGCCCCCTGGACCCCGGTGACAGTCCAGCGACACAGTTTGTCGCTGCCGGACATGCAGCAGACTCTGGACGCCCACAGACTGGGCTCCAGGTACACCACTGGGATCAGGACTCCTTTGGCGTGGTACTGCAGCTTCATGGACGTCCAGTTGGCCGTTTCCCTGAAGCACAGAAGAATGATTTAGATTTATGTTGATAACTACATTTTAACGTTTTAACGCATATATTCTGAAGTGTCAACAAGTTTATCACAAGTTCAAGTTCAACTAAAGCAATCAAAGAAAAAGCCCTTTTTGATTTGTGGGTTGTGTTTTTTTCTAGATACTAATGTTTCTTCCATTCATTTAAAACATTTTAAATGCACACAGACCTATCGTCCAGCTAATGTCTCAGAGCAGCTGAAAAATGCAGATAGCACAACCCCCAACAGGTTGCAACTTACTCAATTAACCTTTCCTGAAAAATGATCTGACTTTTTGTCTGGTAAATAGTCTAGTAAAATTGACTGAACAAAGAAGATAAAAGACTATATAATATATAAATCCAAACTTGTACTCAAAGTAGAAGTTCTTAGCGGCGCCCTCTGGTGACTGGTTGGCGTAAAGGTGGAGGCTGATTCCAGGTTTGAGTTGAAGCTGGTGTCGATCTGTGCTGGCCTCAAAAATGCACTTCTTCGTCTTGGGATCATTGTCAAAGAAGAGCAGCAGCTGTTTGTACAAATACCTAAAATGTGAACACAAATATAGATTTAGTTATTATTACAGTATCCAACCAACTTCTGGCTTAGTCACATCAGTAAGTATTTGGTAAAAAGAATGGGCTTTAAATTTTCCCAGAATAATTAAATGCAGTCTTACTTTAAATCCATTAAATTGCTTATTGTATCAGTGATATGATATCTACAAAGACCTATTAATTTGTAACTTTCTCACAGAAATGAGAGCCTCTGGAGAATGGTGAGGGTTGTCCAGTGATTAAAATGGTCTTTCAGTACATGTCGTTGACCTTCTTGCTTTGAGAGTATAGCACCAGTATATGAAAGAAACGACCTTGAGTGAGTCAATAGATGCTTGATGTAAAAAAAAAGATTGCATATAGCAGGCATTCTACTTAGACTTTTTCCCATTTCAGCAACTAAACTAAACTAAACTAAGTACTTGTAATTTAAATGAACACGTATTTGTAGGTAATAGAAGTGTACACCTTAGTAAAGCTCTTCTGGCGATTACAATGGCGTGACAATCGTGGACCACTGTGCCGTTGTAACAGTACCACTTCTGTGAGCTGGACGACCCCGCTCCCAAAGCCACAACCTTGTACTGTTCACAAGGATTACCAGCAGCATCCAACACTTCTGTAAAGAATAAATATATGAAAGAATTATGAAAAATGTAAATAAAAGGTGAACGTAGAGGTGGACAATATGGCAATAAAAATTGAATGAAGTTATGAAGGCCAAGCTAATCTGGGAAGATCGTTGAATTGTGATACAGTGCATTCATTTATACTTCACCGTCATTTATTAATATAAGGTGTACAATAAATTTAAAAAAAGAAATAAATCCCAGACATACTCAGGTTTGTTAAAGTTAAACCAGGTAAAGATAGTTACCGGTACTAACTAGCAGATAGTGTATAGTAAGATAATGTAGAATTCCTGGATCCTGACCACACCAAAAATAAATCTGTTTTGATGACCTTGCATTTTGTGATACATCAAAAACAACAGCGTTAATTTCCTAACACTAGTCAAGTGTTAGGAAATTAAGTCATTTGCACAAAACATTTGCACAAAACTGTAGGAAATTTCGATCTTGCCTTTTATCAAGACGAAGGCGGCCATGTTGCTTTTGCAGCCTTGAAAATCAGGACACATCTTGAGGAGCCTATCAAACTTATCCCCACTTATCGCCGCCATGTGTTTCTTGTGCCACTCAGTTCGCCATGCTATTAAAAAACAGAGAATTCAGAGATTAGTAAGTTGTCTATAGTCAAGGGGATCATAAGCACACTTTTAGGTGATTTTAAACTAAGGTATTGATGACACAAGTGGCAGTCTAGACAGAGGAGGATGAGAATATGACACGGATAATCCCCTTTGATAGATTTGCAATTTAACTTTTTTTTTTTTATGTCAGTTGGCCTTACTTGCACTACCTTCTCTCTTTATCCAGGCTTGGCACAGGCTCAAATGTTTTTATTTTTTGTACCACCTTCCACATGTAATAAAGAAAACTGACAACTGAACTAAGAACGAGAAATAGTCCAAACTATGGCTGTATGGGGAAAAAGAAGTTATTACTTAATCTTGGTCTAATTTGGAGTGATTGTTAATATAATGATAAACAGTAAATAGATGTACAGTATGTTTGGGTCCTGATCTACTGCACCTTGAGTCTTGGTGGTGTCCATCTTTGGTTTCTTCAGCTCCATGCTTCGATCAAGGCTGACATCCTCCACAGACTCCACACTGTGAGCGGGGGACATCCCGGGCAGAGACAGGACGTCATGGCTATCGTCCGAGTCCTCATCCTGACAAATGTAAAGAAATAATGGCAATAAACAACTTTTATGTTTAACACGAGAAAACATTTCTAATAGAACTCATTTATGTGAAAGAAATCAAATGTTGAAAATTTCTTTAATTGTAAACATTACATGCTGAATGAAAATGAATGACACCCAAAATAGTGTATTTTGAGAGAGAACACAAGTTATTTTAATCGCTGACAAAAATGACTTTACTTCACATTTGGCAATTATACCCGTGTAACTGGAGGACACCGGTGTAGCATGAGCTTTGCTATTCAGATTTGACAGTGTGATCTCTGACAGATCATTTATATTTTATCACAGTGTTTTGTTTTTATTTTTTTCACATGCACACAATGTTTATATACTGTAGATTATAATAATATAGTAAGTAGGTAGAGTGAATTTATGTTGTCTCTACAATGGCCTAAATGTTTTGCCAAACTTCCAAACTGTCTGTATTTAAGCATGACAAGATATATTTACACATTTTCACTGACCTACCTCATTTCTTCCCAAATCTAGTTTCAAGCAACTCGGGAGAGGAGCCCTCTCTGAAAGTGTGGGTTTGTTCAAAGGCGGAACTACGATCTCCTTATTCAAATGATCCCCACACGCATAAGAATCCTCATAATCAGAGAAGTTTTTCCTAAATGGGGGGGAAAATGGTTATGCATCATGACAGCTTCCAAGACTTTATAGTTGATTTATTGTTTTATCTGATGTTACTGACTGCCAGACAGGTTGTTGCATTGTTTGATAAAGTTATAAAAACTCAAGGGATAAGTTAATCATTCAGTATCTTTAATTACTGTTTGAAGAGACAGTTTAAAATTTAAAGACTTGGCTGACATGGGCTACAGAGGTTGGAAGGTTGAACCAGAAGCTTGTCATATTTGGGCCAAATGAGCTTCCCCTGTGAACTCATTAAAGGCATTAAAAACAAAAATGACAGCTTGAAACTCTGCAGCATCTGTTGGTTTTATACAGAGCCCCAAACACTCACAATAAACTTTAGACTACACTTTAGTTATGTGATCAAAACTTCAGATCCTTTAAGACTGTTACTAAGTCTATGCGGTCCCAAACTATGACTTTTATCTAATATTTTACAGCGGTTCCTGATGTAAATTTTGTTAAAATTTTTAAGATGATACAGTAAAAGAACAACAAACTATTATTTACATATTTAAAATACTGCAATTATACATTGAAGTAAGACCACAGTAGACCACTTGGCCTCCAGTTGCCTACCAAAACAGCACTCTTATGCACTAAGGAATAAACTACATAAAATATTGAGATTGTCTTGCAATAGATATTTAAGTTTTTAAATAACTTAATCCTAACTCTAGTCCCACTACAATACTGACCAAAATATAAACACAGGCCCTGTCCTTAAGTCGTAGCAGGCCAACATTTTTACATTATTTTCTCTCTCTTCTAGTTCAACCTGTTGTTCATTGTGTATATACCTCAGTCCAGTAGCCCCTCCGATTGGACCCTCGGTACCGTCCTGCTGCAGATTGATCCTGCGATGGGGGGCGGGATGAGGCGGAGGAGAGTCGTACTCAGAGAGGTGTCTGTAGCTGGGAGCGCCTCTTCTAATGCTCCTCTTAAAACGACCTTCTCCAGACATGATACTTCAATGCTCCGGAAGAATATGATTTTTAGCCAGGCTGGTGGTAAATATTGTTGTAATTAATAAAAAGATAATTACACTTAAAAAAAAAAATAGATATATTAAAAAGCACATGGTAAACTCTGTTTGAAACTAACTTCAAGGTCACAGGGCAGGGGATGTCTCCTTAATCCTACAGCCCAGCCATGGGTCCTTGCAAATTTGGTAGGACTATGTTTATAAAGATGGTTAAGGTTATGGTTACGGATAGTTAAGATCTAGTTGGGATAATAGTTAAGATTAGGAACAGGTTTTGGGGTTAGTTAGTTTGACTGCAGTATTTGTCAGCTATAGTTGTAGGACCAATGAACACTATTGTCTGTTCAGACAGTAATTTAACACTAGCAACTTACTATACTACATTTCACTTTCAGTAATTTATTATTGTTATAGATATCTTATTATAATTTGAAAATAATCAGTCTTTTACATGCATACTTGTCTACTTACAAGTTCGACCACATGCTTTGCAAAAAAGGTTAGCTATTTTTAGCATTAGCTTTAGCATGTGCCTTTAGCTAACATTATCTAACTTAAGCAACTCCGTGATAAAGACTAGACTGCAAGTGCAACGTGCCATTTTATAAATCTTTATCGTGATATTGCATTATTTAGAAGATAATGCTACCTTACGTGAGCACTTTAACCTTACCTTTACGCTACCTAGTTCAGATGAGGGCGTCTTATTTTTGCAGAGCTGTTTGTGAAGAGGCCACGACGGTCAGAAGTAGGGGCTACATCAACAGGTTGGTTAGGTTACACTATTAGTGCACTTAACAATTTCTTACAGCATATTACTCAAAACGTTTGCTTTCTAGCTTTACTTTTCAATTAAATATCAAAGAGCAATCGTTTTATTAATGTATGTATTTATTTATTCATGTGTTACAAACCTTTATCTAACAGGTAGTCTAATGGAAATTTGTTGATTTTTAATTATCCATGTCCTTTACAGGTCAAAGGACAGAAGAGCTCACCCTAAACTGTTTTAGAAGTGTTGAAAGATATATGATGGTAGGTCAACAGAGATTAATTCTACTTTAGGTGTGTGTAAAAAAACAACAACAGATATTTCCCATAATAGGAATACACAATATAATAACATCTTCCTCTTTCTGTAAAAATATCATGAAAAAATCTTGCCTTTGTTTTTGCACTTTCTTTCTTTGGCACCAATAGTTGCAGCATGTTTTGAACAAAGGTTTGCTGATACGAAGAAATATTCAGAAGCGTGTGCATATAAATTGAATGTTTTGGATACTAGAGAAATGAAAGGCAGGCCTCTGTCATGTTTTATGTATAGCTGCAGTGAATAAGCAAATAGATAGCAAAGGGTCTTCTGATTTCTATGAATTTTAAATGTGCTGCGCTGGGCACAAATACAGCAAACATAATGTAGAAACAGCTACTGATATTAAACCTAACCCACATGAGTGTTATTTTCAGAAACTGGAAGAATTTCATGATTATTCAAAACAGAACTCAGAAAATTCACCTCGAGAGTCTTGGAGGATGTGCATATGTATATGCTACAGAAGTCACAACTGTATAAGTATTGCACAGTTCATGAAACAGGGTAATTTAAAGTTCTTTACAGAAATAAGGGTTAGCTCTGCTTTAGTCCTGGTGTAGACCTGGTTTAGAACTTCATTAGTTGTGGATGTGTTTTTATCTCTAGGTTGGACATGTTTTAGACCTGGTTAAGTCCTGGCTAAGGCCTGGTTAAGTACACCTGATTAAGACCTAATTTAGTCTTGGTTTAGATGTTGGTTTGTCCTCCTAGGTGGTACTTGGAATATTAAATATTTTTATAATTGGTACTTGATTGAGTTTAAGGCAAGACTTTTCCATCCACTTCAACAGCAAGTGACTTTAATTACATACAGTACATAGACTGTGACAAGATGGAACTAAGTGCTTCTATGTATCTTCATTCCTATTTAAATTGCAGGTTGGTTTTGACTTCGTCTCTCAAACTCTAAAAAAACTTTGTCTGGCCTTTGTCTTGCCTTCGTACCATCTTCTACAAGTCTTGATTTCAGCCATAATAATTTTACAAACTCAAGGCAACATTTTTTCTTTCCTTCACCTCAAGAGAAACTTTGTTGACGTTCAAACACATTGTGATGAATATAGTCACTCCTATCTCCTGAGATGGCACTAAGGCCCAATAGAAACGCTCCCAAGTGTCATCTTCATTTAAAACACCAGCTCTTCTCTCACACTGTTTCTATTTAGTTGTTTATTTTTATTTTCCTTTTATTCCTGCCTATGTCTCTAACTCCTCCGTGTGCTCATTCACACCCACGTCCTCTCGGCTCAAATACATCCAACACTTATTTAAAGCCTGGTTTGATTAAGTCTCCCCCGTCCAGGGACTAGGCTCCGGCACATTTTTTTTTTTTCATTTTTCTTACTTGGAAAGTGGTCAACTGTGAAATATGGCGGCAGATGACAATTCTCCTTAACATATGCTCAAATGTGTGAGGGTGTGAAAAAACAGAGATGTGCATTCAGTAACAAATGCTCATGCTTTTGACTAGTAAATCCCTGCAACAAATTAGTCAAACAAACATTTCTAGTACATAATTTCTCACCACTATAAGAATAAGAAGAATAGGATAACTAATTACATTTAAGGAATAGTAAAACAGTTGAAGCCAAGGTTAAAAGCTGAAGTATTTGCAAACAGCCATAAATGCAATAAATGTATTTTTTATTGAAGGCAATGGAGGGATGGAGTCCATCCCAACTACTTCAGGACTAAGATGAGGTACATTTTGGACAATGACAGTAACAAAGACACAGAGGGACAGGAGAGCGATTAACCTAAATCCAGACTGAACCCTGCTCACACCAAGTGGATGGTACAGATTCTACCTGGTAAGTCACCAACACACTCCTGAATGTATGATTTAAAGAATATGGGACATTCGACTGTAAATAATAATGCTATTTATCACACTGAAAAATAGTTTATCATGGTTAATTATCCTTATTGGGATAATCGTTAACAATTGTTGTTTATTTCCCCCATGGCATTTGGACTTTTTTGTGAACAGATTTACAGTAGTAAGAGGTAATATTAGCCAACAAGGAAAACTATGCAATAAAAATTCTGGTAATTTAGTAGTCCTGTTTCTAGAATTTTAAGACCTTTTTTAAACTTATACAAACTGTTTAAAATTATTGTTATATTATCGTTAAGCACAATTATTATGGACAAGATAATTTAGATAAAAAATATCAATATCACATGCCTCAATTACAATTTGTTGTTATTGCAATTTTAATTTTATTGCTGCCATACAAGCTTAGGCCATGTAGTGTATTGAACAGGCATGTATAGTGTGTGCTTTATCTTCAAGCATCAGATGAATACAAAATTAACTTACCATAAAGAAATACATGAACTGACATGACTAAAACCACGCTTTTCTATCATACTTCTGTAAAATCTGGCAACCTTGCATCAAATTTGAGAGTGCGTTGCTGCCACTGTCCTCATTTGAACAGGGTTGATTGGACATACATTTTTTTCTGTTTAAATTAATGTGACAAGCGTTACCTCGGGCAACCACTAGAGGGTAAAATGCTCTGCTGGTTCTTCTCTCTTCTGACCTACAAACCACCAGACACAGCAGCCTTTCATTTCAATGGCAGTAAATGGTTAGCCGCACTTAGCAAAATCACTATTCATTGCATTAGGGCCATAGCATGTAGAGTAATGGCAAAAGGGGTGAAAAGAGTAAAGTATAAATTGACACCTTCTGCTAATACCATGTATGTAACAATTGTGTTTGAAGGTGAGAGGATAGAGATGGTTAATGATAGATCTGTGGTGTGATAATTTATACATTTTTAAGCAAAGGGGATCCCACTGGTTGGGGATGCTAAATATAGACTATTGTACATAAGGGATTGAGTGTGAAACAATGCAGTAATGCTCTATTTAAACAATTGCAGAAAATATATTATGGCACTATTTTTTTGTAAATTAGGTGTACCCCGTGCTCTATACAAGGTCGAAACCCAGACTTATTCATGTGACCTGTCCTTTATAATCTTTGTATCTTTCTAATGAGTCAGACAGCTTTCTTTCACGGCAGAGTGCAGTGTGGAGTAAAAGGATCGCGCTCGTTTTGTCTGAAGTGTAAAACAGATCCAAACCAGGCCTAAACCAGATCCAAACCAGGTTTAACCAGGACTAAATCAGGTCTAACCCAGGACTAAATCAGGTCTAACCTAGGACTAAATCAGGTCTAACCAGGTCTAAATCAGGTCTAACCTAGGACTAAATCAGGTCTAACCTAGGACTAAATCAGGTCTAACCAGGACTAAATCAGGTCCAAAGCAGGCCTAACCTAGGACTAAATCAGGTCTAAATCAGGTCCAAAGCAGGCCTAACCTAGGACTAAATCAGGACTAAATCAGGTCCAAAGCAGGCCTAACCAGGACTAAATCAGGTCCAAAGCAGGCCTAACCAGGACTAAATCAGGTCCAAAGCAGGCCTAACCAGGACTAAATCAGGACTAAA
>JAVQKG010315908.1:0-10546 GCA_036025885.1 Hypseleotris bucephala | reverse complement strand
CACAAAGCGGGAAAGGCTTTCTTCGCTGTGCTACACAAACACAAAGAACCAGGAGGAGGATGAAAGTTCAAAAACACAAACAGTGGCAGTGTCTTCAGAGAAATTACAAAAGACTAGGTTACTCACACCACACAGGCTGAAGGTATGGAAATAAGAGTCAGCTGAAAAAATGGATGGATGGATGGTGATGGAATTTCTTTCTTTTTATAAAAAGTGAGAAGCAAATGTTTTTTTGGCTGAAGAACGTTAGTTTTTCATTGACAGCAAGAAAGAAATGATTCTCTATTTTTGTTTTGCATGGTTCTGCATGCTCCGCCATCGATCCTCCTGTTGCCGCCTGTCCTGCTCCAATGTAGACTCACGTTCTTCTTGCTGCCTCTTCAAGCTCCGAAGAAGGTTGGATATTTCTGACAGATTAAATGGTGGCAGTGGTGTTTCCAGACCAAAGCGAGGCAGAAAGCCACAAGCCGTGAGTGGAGCCTCAATGAATGAAGCTCCAATGAGTGAAGCTCCAGAGCCTGAAGAAGAAGGAGATGTAAAAGAGGATGACATGAGCCAACAGGGTGCTGGGGGAGGCACATCCCCTGAACCATTCAA
The DNA here is from genome assembly GCA_036025885.1 of Hypseleotris bucephala. Taxonomy (NCBI): domain Eukaryota; kingdom Metazoa; phylum Chordata; class Actinopteri; order Gobiiformes; family Eleotridae; genus Hypseleotris; species Hypseleotris bucephala. Next base: position 9,949 of record JAVQKG010315908.1, on the reverse strand, counting down.
TCAGTCAGAAATATCCAACCTTCTTCGGAGCTTGATGAGGCAGCAAGAAGAACGTGAGTCTGTATTGGCATTGCAATACAGGCCCATTTTATATGTTTTACCATATTTCCCACTCTTAACTACTGTATATACTTTAGATTTATACAGAAAGTTACTGCCCCCAGAACTGAATTTAGTGTAGTCCAGAGGATGGCTACTGTCCACTATAAAGGTTGTCACTACTTTCCACAAGCTGTCGAGCTGTCTTATAATTAAGTCCACTGTCTAACTGAAGTAGTCATCCTTGTTATTGTCAAAAAGCCTTCTCACATACCCACTGAAGACTCCCAATTGTAGTTAAATAAATTTCAGAGATGGCTTAGTTACTTTGAAGTTCATCAATTCTGTCAGTCTAGTGTCTGAAAGTGGCCAAATGCCCTTATGAAGTGCCCGTGTTGTGGAGCGGTGCAGCCATGTGGAAAACTAGGCAATTTGAGCAGAAGGGGAAATGGTCTTATGGGGGGAGCGAACACTGGGAGCGCAGACAGACCACAAAAATAAAAAACACCACATTGTTTTGTCCTGCTTTTTTGCTGGGTCATTTTGTTGTTGTTGTTTTTTTTCCTTGGAAGACGGCAATATGGTCTAATGTACAAAGTAGTCTGGGTGGTGAGGGGGGAGGGCTCATTTATCACTTGGGACCAATCGAAGCGCAGTCATCGAGGTAATCAATGAGCATGTCACTGATAAAAGGGAAGAAAGCCACGCACTTGGCCTTACACACAAAGGAATCCAAGTCCGCAGGTGTGAGATTGGCCTTGCATTAGCTAGCTACCAGAGCCTTCAGAACATCCGTAGCTTCCTTTGTCACCATGATTGGCCTGTTAACACACACAAACCCACCCCTTCTAACTTTCAATGCGTCCTTTTGATTTTGTGTCAAGCCATTTCTCCATTTGCGGCGTCCATATGTCAGCACCGACACTAAGCATCTCCATCCTTTTCCGTATTTGTCGTCGGCTCTTTTCTCCCAACGCGCATTTGTTTACTCCGCCTCCATCTATCAATTCCCTTATCCCATTCCCGGCTTTTCCTGCATTCATCGACTTTCTTTCCATCTCACAGCCCCCCCTCCCTAAATATCTCATTATTTTCCAGGAGCCCTTTCGAGAGTATGCCAGCTAATTTTCTGCTATGTTAAAGCTGACTTCCTAGGCGACTCTCTCTTCAAAGTATTTGTTTTTTTTGTGTGTAATTTACAATAGAGTGCCTCAGTGACAGTGTCCAGTGGTAATAGAAAATACAAACAGAGAAGTTGCAGCACGTACACTTCAACTCACCTTTATTAAGTAGTCACACAACTGTATCATTGAAATAAAGGGACAAATGTTTTTTAGGGAAAAACCAGCGAACACGGCAAGATTGAACAAAAAGCCCAGGGAGGACAAGGGCTTAATTGATTTCAACGGATGAAAACCTGTCACGCAATAGAGAAATGAGATTAGTCCCGGCTCCCGTTATGACAACTTGACAGGGATACCATGGAAAAAAAGTCATTTTATTCTTCATAGACACATTTCTCCTATCAGGGTATTGGTGCAGCCGCTGTGTCTTTGTGGAGGACAGCCTATTATAGCTGTCTGTAAGTCATTTCTTTTAATGAAAAGCTCACTGTGACATGATAACAAGCAGGACTTTTTAGACAAAATCCTAAAAGTTGTTCAGAGTTCCATCCATTTGCACATTTGACTAGGTTCTGGTAACTTTGGACTTGCAGACAGCATGTGGTCAGCACTGGTTTGTTGGTTATTCTTTGAGCATAACACTGACGAAGGAAAGTCAGTATGGGACAAAACTAAGTATTTTCAAGATTTCTGTGTCTATGAAAAAGTTTAAATGACACAGCACTATTGCAAAAGAGGGACAAAGAACAAAGGTACAAACTTAACTCAAAGATGGCCATTTTTGTAATTCAAAGTTGTTTTAAAATCATTACCCTACAGCCATGCTCAGTTTCAACTTTCAAACCATCTTTTTCAGTGTCACCATTTCCAAAGATGGCTTTTTGACTTTATTCCTCTCTCATACACTGTGCCAAATAGTTAAGAGTAACATAGCGTCTGGTCTGAACTAGCTTCTTATCAACAAGATTTTGTGTAAAACAAGTTTAAAACCAATGCCACAGGGCTAAAAACTGAGTGAACGCTTCTTAGTATTCTGGCAAGACTCTGACAACTTAAATTGCCCGAGTGAGACAAATTATTTATTTTATTTATCCGAATGACTTGCGGAGTTGAGGACATTTCATTTTCAAACTTACAAGGAGACAAACTTCAAAACTTTTTCCACTTTTCCTGTATATTGCCAAAATCCCTATAGCCTCTACTGTGAACCTGGGCCTTTATACCTGGCTGTCAGAAGTGATGAGCTAAAAGGTCTTGTGGAGATAGCCCGGAACTTCCTGACCTCTCTCTACCTCAGCCCTGTCTGCACTAAAGAAAAAAAGAGAGGCAGATCAAAGCCTGACTTCACTTCACCGCTGGATCCAAGCTGGTTTTATTTGATTCCCTCAGATCAAGTTGATGTAAACAACAAAAAGCTCAAGTCTTGTCGATAGGAATTCAGAGCCCACAAGCGTCAATGTCACAAAAATACAATTTATTTCGTTTTTATCGATAAATCATGAATCTGCATGTCAAAATAACTACAAAAAGATTCATATAAGTGACATGTTTTCGGATGCGTTTGAAGTTTTGATGAATATTGTCCATATTTTTTTTAATCTTGGGGAAAATATAACGTATTGTACGTATCAATTGTATCAATATTGCTGTTGCAAATATATGCAATTATTTCTCCACTGTATTATTCCAACTAATACTAGTGTAAAAGAGCTGCTAATACAAATAATACAAATGACACACCGCTATACTGCCCCTTGGTGGCGGGGTGGTGTGGCAATATTAAAAAGTCAAAATACTGATATACATATATATTTATCTTTTAGGCACAAAGTCTGTCTGCCTGGGGACACAATTTGTCTGCCTGTTTAAAAGTAATTGATTAGATTTTGGAAGTGATCTGGATCACCATCTGGATCCAGGATTTTCTCAAAAATGTCATTGCAACTTTCTGCAAAAACTAGAAAGAATGCCATCTGTTCCATCTGCTGCCTACAACACTGAATGCTAAAACAACACACGGGCCATGCATAGGGCCGACAAAAACTGAATCAATACAGAGTCACTCCAGCACTGACAAGTTTGCAATGACAGTGATTGGCTGTGTTCATGTGGTTGAGTTCCCTTAAGCAACATAACTTCTACATCACTTAGTTTATTGTATTATAGTATTGTATAGTATTGTTTAGCATAGTATGGTATAAGTGCTGCAACCCACACACAATTGCTGTGAAGCTACTTAACTAAACATGTCACACACAATGCTGTTAGCTAATAAACCAGAGATTAGAAATATCTAAGTACAAGCCTAAACTGAATGGCAATCTGATTTGTGCATTAATGCGCTGTTAATGAAGTCAGATGGGAGCAGCTTTAAAGCACAAGAAAAGCCAAAGAAATGAGTGTGTGTCTTTGGTGTGCGCTTTTGTGTGTGTGTGTGTGTTGTGTGTGTGTGTGTGTTGTCGGCGGTCCAGAGAATTGATCTCGGAGGCTCAGAAGCAGTGAGTCGGTGAATACCAATCAGTGGTAATTAATAGCTGCTAATGGACTCGGTTTCTCGCTCTCTCTGTACTCATCTTTTCTGTCTGGATTTGTCCCTTGCAGGCCTTTTATTCTCTGTCTTTTCTTATACTTCAATAACACACAAAGTGAAAAAAAAAACATTTCAAAGTCTGAATAAAGAACTTTTGTCGTGAAAAGCTTCATAACTGCCTGGGATTACAGCGAACGGATCCAATCAAATGTACAGTGATGGGGGGCATCTGCTGAGTCCGTGTGTACAGCTGTAGATGGTTAGAGGCAGGAATTATCAGAGCTTGAACAGAGTATAATAGTGGATGCCAGCCAGGATAGACAGGATTTATTATCTACAATCACCTGTTTTGTAAATTGCTTCTGGTTGCAGCGCGCTGTGTGTCCAGACAGCATAATAACACCATTCTAGACAGCACCAAAACCCGACCTTGTTTTTTTAATGATTGTGCCAAATGGTTTCAGTGACATACAAGTGACACTGACATGAATCTCATCCACATTCAATGCCAGAGCTGCCAGATACATCCGCTTGGACAGTGCTTGAGATGTGGAGATGGGAGATGGGCCTTTTCCTCTAGCACTGACAACATTAATTGGACCTTGGGGCAATGCAGCAATTTGGTATAAAAACTCAGAATTCAGTTTTGAGCGTTAATGGTAAGGTTCAAGAAACATCTTTTAAATGTTGCAGTGACCTTCTCTTTAAAAGTATAATTTGTATAATTATAGTATGGATTACAGAAACATTTAATACAATGCCATAATTTTCTTTCTGTTGGCATTGCAGTCAACTGAAGGTGGTGATGCCAACTTCTGCACCTAGTTAAAAACAAAACTGCAAAAAACAGTAACTGCAACTAGATTTATTACAAATTGTATGGTTAAGGCCTAAATAGTTAAGGAGTTTCACTCCAAAACCTTACAATAATAAAAAGCTGGGGTCCAAAAAATCTAAAGTATTAAAACTGAAGGCAACCACAGAAAACCCAGAAAAAAGCAGGCCATTAATCTCCGATAAGGTAGATGAAGTTTTATTTTCAGATACTTTCTTTGAATAACTTTATTGGGAACCTGTCCAATTAAGCTCCCAATTCTGTAGATTGAGTGTACTAGGCAGAAAACCAACTTTACATAATCAGAATGAGCACTTTGTTAACTCAATTTCATAGTACCGTCAACCCACACGGGTTGAGTATTACTTTGTGTTTTTATGTAAATGTTTTCAACAATCACGCCAGGCGTCCATACACAAAAATTTTAATTCTCACCTTTGTGCAGGTAGCCCACGCACCTGTCACTCATGATAATGAACTGTCATGCCTCGGGCTAGAAAAGCTACATTCGTAACCACTACACGTGTTTATACCAGCAGCAAAAACTACAATTGGATGTGAAAGTGTTCAAGTAAAAAAATGTGTTGTATTTAGATCTTAAATCATGTTTTTAGTGGCAAATTTATTCTGCAAGCTCTAGTCATTGTTGATGAGGTGATATACACTATCTATTTGATGTGTATATAATATGTTTTTTAGGATTGGAGACCTCCCAACCAAAGAGTAACGTTACATGAAATACCTCTAAAATAAACACTGTCAAGGATTTTTGATTTAATTTTCGATTTTGCACAGGCCCTCATGCACTAGGGACTGTGTAATTATAAATATATGAGGTGGAAAAGTGTGCAGGAACATGCAGAGGCATTTGAATGAAAAGACAAGATCTATGATAGACAGCGGGGGGCACCAGGACAAAGGAGTTCAGTGCGTCAGATGAGATGAAACCTCAGGATGATGCGAGAATGAAGGGTGGGGTACACACTGTACTGTCGAGCTCATTAAACAGCACTGTAATTGATGGGTGACAAAACACAGGCATGTGAGAACAGAGTGAGTTGGTGGTCAAGGGCAAAAACAACTTTATGAAAGTGCCCTAATAAGTGCTTTACAGGCAGCGAACAATCAATTCCTAATGACAAGAAAGAAGGATGTAAAGGCGAAACCTATCTGTGATTCTTTTGTTTCCGTTAGCCCCTCTGGGGATTTTCACATTATTACGACCACTTTGTTTCGATCACTCATCTGCAGATACACTAGAGGGACATTTGTTTGTTCTTAATGTAAAACCCTTGAGAAGCAGTACAACCACAATGTGATTAATTATAAAGAAGATTGTAATTAGTTTTTTTACTGACAAGGAGGACAGAAAAGTCTTATTCAAGCGCTTGTGCAAATGTCAAAAGGTTATTTTAAAAATTATCTTTAATTATTTGCAGTTAGAGTCTATTTTTTGTGTTCTTATAAGACTTGATTTTTTCAAGCACCAAAAGATTAGTTCTGCTGCTACTAAACTAAATGTTTCAATAAAAAATAAGTGGATTATTTTATTTAGTTTAGATAATCAGTTAAGCATTAGAGATTAGACCATTGTGTTTCTACAATTACTACTACTGTCATTTGTGTTAATTGTGTTAAGTACATAATTGCTTCTCTTTATCTATTTACAATAATGTCCTTTTCTTGTAACACTTTTAAAGAGATTGTGCGATAAAAAAAGTATTAAAATGCATATTGTCTTGTGTTAGTTCTCCACTGGCGTGTGGACTAAGACTATAAATCAGGTTCAGCACTGTAGCAGATTTGCATTTATATCTGATACAGTGCTGGGCTGGGTTTGACTATAGTTTCCACACTGTCCACAATATCATATATCTTTACATTGATGGAAGTGGCATAGTGCATAATAATACTTATCCATGCTGCCCCCACTTATGTATGTATTCATGTTTTAGAAAATGAATCTCATTTGATTATTTTTGAGCAAAAGGACGCTCTGGCAGGTAATTTACACCAATTTGCAGGAGCGGTAAAAGATGAACTCTGTCATCTAATCAAAATGTGATGCATAATCTGTCTGAAAATATGCCCAACCGCTGTGAAATACTAAATATAGATTCAATCCATGCAAACTCACTGCAATATCTGGAGAAGCAACCCATCCAGGCCTGTCTCTAATGTTCTTACGTGGAAAACAAAGTAATGCTCAGTTTGTGCCATGATGTTACTGTCCATTGTTCTGGACATAAGCAGTGACCGCAGTGGACCACAGAATCCAACTGAACTCACAATGGGAGTTTTAGGCTGTCATATGAAGTCTGTGACAATTTCAAAATATAGTAAGCCATAGAATGATAGATTGTTGTTAACTGATTATTATATTTGACTTATAGCTTAAAGTTGTGGTACCTGATTTGGTGCAGAAAAACTGAAAACAGTTTGTTTGAAAGTTGTTGTTTTTCTCTGAACTAAAAAGTTAAATTAGCTACCAACAAGCCGTGAATTTTGAAATAAAAAGTATGTACCATCAGTTACAACTTTAATATTTGTATAATAAACTATAGGATAAGGTTACAGTGTAAAGAATGTAAATAATCTGTGTAAACATACATGTCTCAGCACTTCTCAACTGAATGTAATGTGTGACAACAGTGTAACAAATCATTTCACAAAACCACATTTCTGTAGCATCGTGTAGGGCTTTTTAGCATGCAAAACTCATTTTCACAGTTCTTCTCCCTGTCTCTCATCTGCAGCTAACCGGGAACAGGGAGTCTCTATCATTTCTCAAAGCAATGTGTTGGATGTGGCAGAGCGCTAGAGCTAATTTATGGGTCAATATACACTTCCATCACCAAAAGACTGGAGCGGAAAGCTGGCGGCCTGCAGCAGAGATGAAGAATGGGACAGAACCACTACATCTTCGGAAAAAAACAGCTCATAAGACAAGCTGGAAAATGCTGTGTGTGGCATAGGAATAATACTTAATGGGTTGTGTGGTAAATTGTTAAGCATATAGGTGTATTTATGGACCTTACTAATGCACACGTTTTGACATACAGGGGAGAAAACTAAAACCAGCAAATATGATGAGTTTTAGATGAAAAATGACTTGGTGGACAATGTTGTACAAATTGTCTTCCAAAATAAAAGCACATCGATTTGGTAGACCATTCACCAAAATGAACTTACAATACAATTACAGTAACATTTGAAGTAATTAATCAAAACAAGGCATAATGCTAGGTCTATTTTACATTCACAAACTATTTATAATCCTGCATCACTTAACCTCCATAACAAAAACGTATCCATTGCAATGTAGTGCTAATGGTTTCGAAATACAATTTTTGGTTTTTAATACAAATAGAGGATACTTTTGCAAGATATGATACCAAGAATATACTAATTCCAGCCACAAGAGGTCAGTACATAAATGCACTGTCATTGAGATACAGTGTAAATCGGTGGTATCCATATTTTGTTTGGCAATTATAATCAAGACCCAACTTTTTAGTTTGTTTTGGCACTATTAGGTCATTTTTGTAATACTTTTTTGCTGTTCTAATCAATTTTAATGTATAATTTAATGTATTAATCTGTTAAATGATGTCTAGGAACATGCCAGTCCATAAACTGATTTTTTTGGTGACCCAACCAAAATCTCTCGTGACCCATTTTTAGGTACCGACCTATTGTTTGTATTGCTGTATAGGAAACTTGAAACCAGGGTATCACTGATTCAAATAACTGGATGCTTCTAGATCATACATGTAAACTTAGCTGTTTAGCACCACATTCTACCCTGCCCTTATAGTTTACACTTAAAGTCTGTACAGAATTTTATGATTTTTCTTGCAATGAAGATTTAAAGTAATTTAAATTCTACATTACTTCTAATTTGCTTGTAATAGGAAAAACGTCTTAGTGAGAATTGCCTTAATGCATCACTGCAGACATTAATTGGAACAACAAGAGTGGCTTTGCGGTGGAGAAAGGTGAAGAGACACTGATGGCGGTAATTAGTGTCTGCCATTAAATGCATATTTCAAGTTTCTAACAAGCTGCGGTAAATCTGTCAGCAGCTCTGAAGCAAAAAACTTGACAAATCACAATTCAAATTTGACACAGGTGCAAGAAGATGATAATGAAGCCCATGGAGGTGCCTGAGAGGAAACAAAAATGGCTGCTGACAAATGTAGGAAAGAACTGATAGTGCTTCTGAGTGCTTTGATTAGTATGTTGTGAGTCATTTTGATGTACAGGATCATTTAGCCCAAAGACATCGACATTAAGAGCAAAGGTTTGAAGTTGCTGTCATCAAAAACAATGCATACAAACACGTTATAAGAGGCAGGTGTTTTAGTCTGCTTTCAAAGGTTAATGCATCCAGGCAGGTTTAAAAATAGTTTTAAACAGAATTTGGGTTTTAAAAACAATATTGCAAAACTAATAGCAACTGCCATATTTATCATAAAAACTGCAATTAGATATATTTTTTGCAACCCTATATCCATGCATGTCAGATTAGTTATAGACATTAAACAACAACAGCATAAAGGACAAATTCAAGAGTGTAGATGCCTTGTTATTTTGTTACATGAATCAGTTCTTGAGCATGTTGAAAATCAATATCGGGGCACATTGCCGCAGAGGTCCTAACGCCTTAATAAGACACATTACTGTATGTGGGTGCTTCCTTTCACCTGTCACCTGTCTCCAGTCTTCTAACTTTATTTCAACACCTGCTGTGAAAGTGTGGGCACATATAAAATTAACAGGAAAAACGATGTAATAGCTATCCTCGTATATTGTCAATTTCGATGAAGTTTGAAGACACGGCCATCTGTTTCATTTCCAAGAACTTTATAGACGTCAACTTACCAAGAACTTACTTTGAAAACCTTCTCGCACTTATCTGGAAGTTTTATTTTAGATTGTATAATGAAAAGGCCAAGTCACGTGGATCTACAGCCTTAACAAAATGACTCATGGGTAGCTTTCATTCCTCAAAATCCTGTTTGAATATTTGGCCCGGAGCCTGTATTTGAGAATAATGTAATTACGTGATGAGATTAAAAGTAGAGGCTTGCACTTAGCCTAAAAATAACTTTACTTAGTAACTCAGAGAGCAGCCCAGAATATAGTGCATTGATGAGGGGTCTATGGTGGCCTATGCTCTATGGCGAGCTAAGTGTCTTAAGTCAGTCAGTCAGTCAGTTAGTAAGTAGTTAAGTAAAGCCAGTAAGTAAGTAAGTCAAGTAAGAAAAGCAAGAAAAGTCAAAGTCAATCAGTAAAGTATGTAAGTAATGTCAGTAAGTCATCAAGTAAGTAAATAAAGTATAAGTCACTAAGTCATCAAGTAAGTAAATAAAGTATAAGTCACTAAGTCAGTAAGTCAGTAAGTAAGTAAATAAAATA
>JAVQKG010315833.1:0-16235 GCA_036025885.1 Hypseleotris bucephala | reverse complement strand
AGTAGTTTCTGAGTGTTGTTTTAGCCCACACAAACTCAGATTTGATGTTGCTGTAGAGGTCAGAGGAGTGACTAAACTCAATTACCAACTTGTAGTCAATTTTAAGCATTAAATAAACTTTTCAAGAAAGTCTAGATTGCAAAACATATCGAATCATTTCTTTATTGACCTGTGGCTGGAGGTAGTATCTTTGGTCCTACTTGACATGGTACGAGATCTTGACCAATACATGTAAATTATCTGATTAAATCCAAGCAAGCAATGAGGTCAATTACTTTAAATGAACACTTTTTTCTTTTCCATCATGTGTATTTTCTTATGATTTTACTCTAAAATCTAATGTTTGCAGGTCAATGTGGCAGTGCAGAGTTTTGGAATTCAGATTTGGACGTTTGTGTTCCGTGTGCATCGTGCAAACAGTATCCCAAGACCCCATCCTGCAACACATGTACGTCAATTCTCCTCTTAATATCGGTCAATATTTAAAGTTCAAAAAATAATTTGAACCATGTGTTTTTTTTATTTTAGGTAAATCCATTGACAACACTCCTGACGTGTGGAAGCTAGCAGCCATCACCAGTTTCTCAGTGTTGGCGGTGGTGTTGGTCGGAGCCGCACTGATTATTGGGGTCATGGTGCATCGGCGCAAATCACACAAGAGGCCTTTACGTGGTGAGAGAGTGCCCTGTTTGGCTATACTATTTTGGAGTAATAGTAAACGTTTAGCTTGTCTTACACTATGTAATCTGTTCGTTTTATGAGTTAGACATTGTATTAGTTAACAATAAAATTCTCCACATTGGGTCCATAATATTAGCAAAACCCAAACACCAAACCAACATCAATGCAATTTGCCAGTGCTACCAAATGTATTAATGAATTAAATTTTCCATTTTCTATTACAGAACCTATTGAAGAAACTGCAGGACCACTTTATCAAGCTTAACATTTCAGTAAGTACTTTTTTAATACTGATACAAACCTAAATGCATTGTCAGTTTGATGCTTTATCTAACTACCTAAATTTATTCCCCCCAGCCTCATGATTTTTGGTGAAAAGATGTGACCGAACCACAGAGCGAGCAGTCCGCCTCCTCTGGCCTTCTCTGACTGTTAAAACTGTGACTCTCACGGACCATCGTCACGGTTACACTGTGGCCGACGTCATGTGACCAGTGTCCAGTAGTGACCGAATAGTGTCTTACAAGAACCAGCTCACACCTCTGTAGTGACATTTTAGATTTAAATGATTTTCCTTCATTTTGTTGGTTTACCAGCCTGGCCAGCCATCTTTGTAAGCTAATTGTCTGGTACCCGTTACATACAGACAGTGTAAGTTGACTTTTTTCAAACTATCAATCATTATTTTTTCTAAACGTTTAGCTTTTTGCATCCGGTGTAGAAAATCATCTGGCTTTTTGAGTTACTAAAAAGTACTTTCTTATGCCAGATGCCCTTCCTGATGCTTCATTTTGTCCAGGCTTGTGGCAGGAGCAATCATATCCATTTAACTAAAACAGGGCGGGCTTTATGTCATGCTGTTTCTCTGATTGGTTAAAAATCAAACTAGTACCAGACCAATTCTTTCCATAGAAACACAAATTAATTAGTATGTATGGCCAGGCTATATCATTACAATTTGTTCCTAAAAAGATGATGCATAGTTAATTGTACCGCATGTGAGAAAGACTGGCACATGAAGGCCATTTGAATGTAGCTACTTTTTAGATGAATCTATCCCTGCCAGTATTTGATGTTATTTTGGTATGTCTTACGATGAAGGGAGCAAACTATTCATGCACTGTTCATGGGTCCAGAAAGTTTTTTAGGTTAAGCTTTTGACAATACCACCCAATGTGTTACCGACTTTCGGATGAGAATTCAGGATGTTAAACACTAAACAAGCAGGAAGGAATGTACTGTCGCCATGGAACCTGCACCTAAACTTTTTTGAGGTGGAGCAACACAATTTAAACGCTGCCAAAACATTTCAGACGTGAACAACTTTAGCTTATGGTTTGAATTTTCCGGGTGAAAACAAGCAAGTTGGTGTAACTCTGCTTTTTTGTTCCATTCACAAAACTTACCTTTGTATGTCTGCCAGTTCATGAATAATATGGGCGAGTCTTTTGCCCAGTCGTAGCAACATACATTTTTCTTTTTCAGTTTTTTTTTTAATTGTTTATTTTTTTTAGATTGTCTATATTATTTATTTTTAGGCATCTTACAGTGTTGTCAATGCGCTGTAAGGTACAAGCACATTTTTAAAGGGACTCCGGTGAAGGTTCTTCCATCAAGGCCAGCATTTCTGTTACTGAGCTAAAAAAAAGCGTCTTCCTGCCTTAATCACTTTGTACAGATTCTTGTAAATATTGTACATGCACTGGCTATCGTTTTAGGCTTATAAACTGCTTTATGTACCAAGACGTATTTTCACAATAAAATTGACAACTTTTAAGTGGTTCAACTTTTTTTGTTTGTCTCTATCTTCCCTAATTATGTAAACAAGACATGCACAAGACATCTTATCCCATGATATATACGTAGGCTTGTCTGGCATCTGTAGAGATCAGGGGAGGGACCATCCAGACTACACCTTTAATATATGATTTAGTTTAACCAGTTTGTTTTAGTCCTGCTCTGGTAATTAAACTGTGGATAATGCTCATTTAGGCTTATTTAAATCCAATAAAGTGATCCTTAGTGCATTTTAGGAACATTCTGTAATTTGACTAAAACATCTAATATTATATGACTAATACTAAGAGTAAAAACAACACAAAAAGGTATATAATATTGGTCATTTTATTGTGGGTTATATTGAAAACAAATGTACAGTGCCTACAAACTAATTGAGTAGTAAGCTAGTATTACATCCTTGAGTTTATTGCTAACATTATTTACAAGAACAACCGGTAACAAACTAAAGGGAACGTGGAGGCAGCCAGTTCAAGAGGAATTCTGGGAAAATTATGTTAAAAAAACAGTCTTAACAGATTGGCTGCATTGTTTGAGACTTCCTGTCCTCTGCAAGTGTCTCTACTACACGTGTGCAGCTACAACAAAAACCAGATAATGGAAGTAAAAGTACCCTGAAAGTACGTAAAATACAGCATTTCTGAGCCTGATTTAGTTTACTAAGTAGTATAAGGTAGGGCAGCACAATATATTAGTTTGTCTTTGCAATATTAGCAAACTAAATATCTGTATTAAAATGTTTAAATATTTAAAAAATTACAATACGTTTTCCTAATGGAGCCTTAAATAAAAATGATAAAATTAAGATATTTAAAAGTAAAATCATGGTGTTGCATTCCTTAATATAGTCCTACTTGTTTTAGTGCTTGTTCTGTCTTGATTTTGAGGCAAAATATTAAATAAAGTAAATATTTGAAAAAATATTAAACTAAACTACAAAATATCAATTTCATGGTATTGAACACAGTTATCAAATGTTTTTCTCATATTGTGCAGTCCTATGAGGTATTTTAAACAGCAGATCAGCGTTGAAAATAGAGAAGACAAATGATAGTTATGGTAGAACCGACCCCATACAAACATGGCAACACATTTTCATACAACGGTACACTTTAAAAAAAATGTTTGTGTTAATGTGAAACTTATAACTGGACTGAGGATTTGAGCGAACTAAAATGCTATTATTCACCACACAATACTTTAGTAAAAAGCTAGAGGTATACAATCAGTCCCGTATTGTGCGTGTAATGACAGATCTGCTACCATAAACCAACCTTTGAGGCACTGGCGCTATGTGAAAGAAAATGTAACAGCATGCAGCAAACTAAAACTTATGATCAAAATCAATTCCCGCAAACGACACAAGTGAAAAAAAACTATCTACACTAAAGTCTTTTACACTGTCAGGCCGCGTCCTTTTAAAGGTTTAGCTGTCAGTCACGCACCATCGACATCTTATCATATTTTTTACAACATTTAAGGGAAATACAATATTACCGTTCAGATATACAAGCATTTTAGCATATAATGTAAATTCATATAAGTATTGTTAGTCCGTATCTCTTAAGTCGAACACACCCAAAGGTATTTCACTAAAATAACTATCTTGGTGAATGTGAAGGTCCAGAGGAAGTGAGCAGGCCCCCAGCACTGATAACAAGAGCTAAACAAAAGCACTGAGAGATAAATATAGGCGGTGTATTCTGCTGAACTTGGAGGCACTGGACACGTAGACATACAAGAAAAAAAAATCAGTCATTAGTGTTACTGTACAAAGTTTTTTTGTCAACTTTTGGTTTTGTCAGTGAGAATAGAGTTCGTATTTACATAATGTTATACAGTCACTGGCCATTTTATTAGAAACAACCTGTAGTAAAATGCACATACATTTTAAGTCTTATGCATGACTAAATATGCACTGACTTACTCCTATGCCATTTGTTGATATTTTTATGGTCATGTGTTTTTAATTACAGCCCACAGAAGGACTCATTTGATGACTTTTAATATGCTGTACTATTGATTAATTATGTTTCCTCAAACACAAAGTAAAAAATACAAGTGTACAGCTAACAAGTGGTTGAAAGGGTGTACCTAATAAAGTGGCCAGGCGATCACTTGGAGAGGTAAGAGGATAAGTCTGTAATAAACGTAGCTTCAAAAATATCCCAGTGTCACAAATATTTTTACACTTGTTAAGCTTACACGATATGTTTTTTTTAACTTTTAGTATTAAAAGCGCTCATGTCCAAAATGCATATAATGACTGGCCTCCATGCTATAGGGTGGGCCATAGTTCAATGCATTACTCTGGTGAATCTTCTCATGTTGTCGCAGGCTTGACACGCTGGTAAAGCTTTTGTCACACACCCCACACACAAATGGCTTCTCTTTGGTGTGGACGCGTCTATGGCACATCAGCTCAGAGGCCACGCGGAAAGCCTTGCCGCACTCGGGACACTGGTACCGTTTGGGCTCTGTGTGGATTCGGCGGTGGTTTTTAAGAGCCATAAGGTTAGTGAACTCCTTCAGGCAAAAAGCGCAGGAGAAGAGGCCCGTTTTGTGGCTGTTTTTGTGGTTGAGGAGGGAGGCGGCATGGCGGTAGGTGCGGCCGCAGTGCTCGCAAATGTGGGCCTTGTCTTTTGCGTTTTTCGAAGGAAGGTGTGACAAAGGAGGCGGTTCCATTGACATATTCTGGTTTGGGTCGGAGCAAAAGCCATTATCTTGATAGGGGCCTTGAAGATTTTGATTTACTTTCTGCTGATGATCCTTGAAGTGGGCTTCCAGGTGGGACAGCAGGCAGAAGGTCTTGCCACACTCGGGACAGCAGTGGCGTTTCATTTGGGAGTGGGCGTGGAGAGAGAGAGGGTCTGGGAAGGACTGGAGACACAAGGCGCACTGATGCAGGTTTTCGGAGTGGGTCTTCTTGTGGTTGAAGAGGGAGGCGGAGTGACGGTAAGAGCGCCCACACAGGTCACACCTAAAGCAAAGACATTCAGTGTGGTTAGTCACAATTTATAAGCATTACTGTTTTTCCATTTTGTTTTTTATTTCCTCTAGACTTTGTGAAACTGTATGAAAACTGTCTAAGTTTGAATGATTTGCTTCCCTTTCCGCTCCTTCTTTCTATCATGGTCTCACACATAAAGCACACACTGCCTTGTACGCTTTTAAAAACTAGTAAGTATTACAATACAATACTGCAAGCAGCAGACTGGGATTTCAATACATTAAACTAAAAATAAAACATCAGCTCCTTCACATTATTCCTGATTAATTCTAGTTCCGCATAGATAATCAACCCATCAGAGCGCTCCTATCCTGTGGAAGCATGTAATTAGTAAAAATGCTAAATGACCATGATTCATTTATTTGATGCTACTTAGATTTACCTTTTTACTTAAACATACATGGACAGTAACAAATGCTTTGAGTACCGATGGCCAATTTGTTTTTGGGAAGGAGTGCTAAACTTTGGTATCATTCACCCAATTAATAAAAAAGAAAAAAAAATATGTACATTTGCTGGAATCTTTCACTGATAGCTGTGAATTTCGATTTTAATGCAACATGTTCAACTTCCTCATTTAGTTAAGAAAATTTGTCTAAGGCTTATCATTGGCTTTTTTGTTTATTTTAAGGAAGTTTGAATGTTTCACTTTGTTTTACTATCAGCAGATGCAGCACTAAATGTTCCTGGGTTTTACTGAAGCATATAAAAAGCAACAAGTAACTCAACCACTTTGAACTTATCATTTCCCTGCACGTGCGTCACAGTGGCCCTGAGAACTCAGCATTAGTACTTTTGTCTTGACAATAAAAGAATCAGAACAAATGCCAAATGCAGTCTGTGTAGAAATGAGAATTGAATAACCTAAATTCCCCAAAAATTGCAAAGTAAAGCAGAATGCAGTTTTTTCAATATTACATACATATAAACAATAGTTGTCTTTTAAAGGGAAAATGTATTCGTTTTAAGAAGGTTGTTGTGAATAAAGCAACATTTATTTTATTTTTTTTACATATTACACTATTCCCAAATGTCTGAAATTGCGTTAAGAAGTAGGGGTGGCCGATATGGTAAAAATATAATGTCACAATTGTTTTCAGATCAGGACTTTGATTTGATCACAAATTACAATTTTAGACAACTTTTTTTAACCGAATTTTTGTCTTACACAGAAGACTATTGCTTTTTTTTACTAATATGAACACTGGCAATATAACACATATTCCACACCCCTATTGAGTAAACTAGTAACTTACTTGTAGCACTTGTCTCCCCTGTCCTGTGGCTGGTCTGCCCTGGGAAGCTTGTGGCAGCGGTGTCTCTTGAGTCCTAACTTGCCCTGGAAGCTCTTGCCACAGGCCCCACAGCTGAACTCCGAGCTGGGGATTCGATTATGGATCTTCTGGTGGGTCTGGAGGCTGCTGGCCAATCGAAAAGCCTTCCCACACGTCAGGCACACATAAGTCTTCTTCTGCGTGTGGATGCGAGTGTGATTGCGCAATGCCATAGGGTTCGTGAATTGCTTGGAGCAGAACGTACAGCTAAAATCCCCGGTCTTATGGGTATTCTTGTGGTTCAGGAGACTAGCAGCATGACGGTAGCTGCGATTACATACGTTGCATTTAAAGGGCCTCTCTTCTTTAGTTGGATTCGCTTGATCAATGCTTTTTGAAGGTTTGATGCACTCGTGATCTGTGAGCTGCTCAGAAGAAGAAAAAACCTGCTTACAATCTTTACACTTGAACCTAGACCTCAAACTTCTGCTACCTTCACTACCTTTTTTCCTCAGATTTCCGCAAACGTGAACTAAAAGCTGCCTCTGTGCCCGAAACCTCTTCCCACACTTTTCGCAAGAATGTCTTTTAAATGTTAAGTGGCCACGTAAGTGGTTCTTTAATGCGAGCTGATTAGAATAGGTCTTGGTGCATACGGAGCACTGGTATTCACCTGTTTTATGGGAGTTTCTGTGGTTGGCCAGACTTCCTGCGTGGCGGTAGGTACGGCCACATTCGTCACATGAGTACGGCCGCTTGTCCCCGCGGCCCTCTGCTTTGACTGTGGCTTTTGATTTTCTAAGCTGTATTTTGTCTTGAGTTTGGGGCAAATCCTGACTGGCATTAGCGCTTACGGACTGCATTCCTGGGGCAGACCTGGTCCCATTCATCTGCATAAGGGTCAGGATCTGCTTGTTGAGGTCTTGGATTTTGGCCTGGTTTTCTTTGTGTCTTTTCAGGTGGTGCAGCAGCTGCTTCTGGGTTTTGAAGGCTTTTCCACACTCTTGACAAGGGTATCTGAAATATGGTTCACAAATGGTTAGTGCCAGTGTTACGTCACATTAGACAACACACCTAAAACTCCACTATTTATAGGAAATACAAATAAAAGAATATATAAAAATGCAGTAGATTTAAAACATAAGAAATTGTAAAAAAATTAAATGCTTAAAAGTGACTATCTGGCCCTGTGCTATGATGTAAAAATAGGTTATCTATCATAAATAATATTTTCATTTAGTTCCTCCCTTGGACGAAAGCAAAGTCAAGTTTGTGCAATACCACTTACACCAACTTTTTTCAAACCTTTTTTAATTTTAGGAAACTTTTGGCCTACAGCCTTAAGTAGAACGAGGTGGACCAGATAATTTATAGCTTATACTGCATTTTAGGGAACATTATGCAATATTACACCCTAAGTTTTTTTGACTAGTATATTACGTCTTTTAATTTGCACTAAACTGACCAAAAGTGACAATGATGACATTACAAAACAAAAAAGGAACTAACCTTTTAATATCAAAGTGGGACCTCTGGTGGTTTTTCAGAGCCAGGAGATTGTAAAAGCGTTTCTGGCACACGGTGCATCGGAACACCCCTGTTTTGTGGGACTTCTTGTGGTTAAGAAGGGAGGCGGCGTGTCTATACGATCGGCCGCACTGCTCACACTTATACTGGCGTTCCCCCAAATTATCAACCTCCTCGACCAAACTTGAATCTGTGTCGTTGTTTTGTCTTTTCATTTCATCTTCAATCTTAGCATCTGTCTCATTTTTATCAACCGTACAATCATGGTTTTCCAGATGACTGTAGCTGGTGCAAAAGATACCACAGCGGCCACAAATTAGATTCTCGTCTTTCACTTTGCGCTGGTCTCCGTCGTCAGTGTTTTTGTCTAATTGATCTTCATTGTGTAGAAGCTGGTGGTTGACAAAGTCTTGCTTATTTGAAAAGCTCTCTCCACATGTGCTGCATATCATCATTTCCTCTTCATCTTTGACATGTTCTGGTGAGGACAGAGGGTTAAATGAAGCAACATGGGACTGTGTATGCCCTTGAAGATGGCTTCTAAGATCTTCCATGCTGTTGTAGCCGTTTCCACAAATTGAACACTGAAAAAAATCTTCATCCTTCTCCTCCTCAGCAACTCCTCTGCTGTCTAAATAATCATTACTCTCATTTTCAGGTTCATAGCAGTCCATGTGATTGTTATTTGGTCTGATAAAATCCAGGTTATTTCTTGGATCTTCAGCTATGCGACCATCTTGGAGGTTTTCATCAATGCCAGGACTTGTAGTATCATAATGTTGCTGTAGTAAAGGGCAATTGTGGGACTCAATTTCGGCAAAATCTGCAAATGTTTGACCACAATCAGCGCACATGTGGTTTTGCACCGGGTGGTCACTGTGAGGTACTTGCCCATCCGGAGAATAGTCCTGGTTATCATACAAATCTTCATTGGCGTCATCATTGATATCATTTAGCTCAGTACTTGCATCAAGATCTGAGCTATCATTTAAACTGTGTAGTTGATCTCCTGTTGCTAGTGCCGCTAAGGAAAGCCAGTCTTTTTTATAACTTTTGGGCAGTCCTTTATGTATACGAAGATGACCTTTTAGAGCAGCCAAATGCGGACAGCTTTTTTCACAAATCGGACATTGATAGTTCCCAACTTGGTGTGAGCGCTTGTGGTTGACGAGGCTGCCTGAGTGGCGATAAGCTTTGAAGCAGATTTCGCATTTAAATGGCTTCTCCTCAGAATCTGCATCTGGGTTCTCCTCCGTGTTACTAGTCTGTGTGTCTTCTATGGAGACTTCTTCATGTGGCGGAGCGGAAGATGCCGTTTCATGATCTGAGTAATTGTAAGTTTGACTATTGTTTGTGGTTTGCTTGTTAGGAAGGTCAAATGACTCAAAATTTACAGGGGATGCATATAAAGGGGACTTGTGGGAAGCAGTATCATTGTCATAGAAAGCATTATGACTGTAAGAGTAGCCACCTTGGACCTCAAATGAAGGTGAAGAGTTATGCATTTGGATATGAGCCTGAAACTTCTCTTCAGTTGAAAATAATACCTGACACAAGTGGCAAAAGTTTACGGGCGCATCCTGGCTCTCGGGTGAAAACTGATCTGGTGATGTATCCTCGTAGGGGCCACAAAATGAATCCACTTGATTTTTTGATTTATGAGTTCGCTGATGGTTAGAAAGTGCGGCCATATTGTTAAACAGCTTGAGACACATCGTGCACTTGTACATTCCAGTTTGGTGAGTCTTTTTATGGTTGCTCAGGCTGCTATGGTGAATGTACGATTTGTCGCACAAATCACATTTAAAAGGTCTATTGGCCGAGTCATTACTTTCAGCCTGCGTGTTATAACCTACATCTGTTTCATTGTCAGATGTGCTGTTTTGTGTAGAAGCACCAGCAGATGGAAAGCAGTCCGTGTGTCCATTTTGGATTTGGCTTTGATCTTCGTCTGTGACAAACTCCATATCTGCATTACTGAAAGACTCATCCTTTGTTCTTTCTGCCTCATGGACTCTTTCATGTGCATCTAGTTGTGAAGCTCGATAAAAAGCTTTCCCACATTGCAAACATTTATACTTTTTCTGTATAGTATGGGTGCGGAGATGATTCTTGAGTGCCAGAGCGTTGGCATTTTCTTTGCCGCAAATGTCACACTCAAACAAACCTACATCGTGAGTTTTTTTGTGATTTGCCAAGCTGCCAGCATGTCTATAATCTCGTCCACATTCATCACATTTATATTTGCGCTCTTCTTTTTGTTGGAGGTCTCTGTCTATTTGCAGAAGGAGCTGACTGTCGTACACCATGTCACTGTGTTGGCAAGAAAACCCGGTTAATTTCCCGGGATCTTGCGAAGTGTGAAGAAATCAAACGATTGGCTGTTAAAAAGGGAGATAAGAAAAAGGAAATAAGTTCTGGTAAAACAGTCAAACCTATCAAAGCATTTGCTACACAAAGAACACGGGAATTAGTGAGAATATTTACGGTACTTTTGTCCAGTCTTATTTTATGTTTTAGCTAACTTTTTAATAACATTTATTGAGCAGAGTGCCAAAAAACTTAGCCAGAAATGTTTTCCTACTCTTTTGTTATAGGTAACTATCACAAAGAAAGAGAGCTGTATCAGAGGATACTAGCTAGCATCAGCGCCGCTAGCTAAACAAACATTGCATCAAAAACACAATAGTTTTCAGTTATATTGTACAGTAGATCACCAAAAACATTAAAGGAAGTACCTGCTACAACAGCGATCCAATATACACACTCCGATCCTCTTTTTAATTCAGATAATTGTTTCTTTATCAAACTATTCGTATTTCCTTATATTTCCACATCACTCTTGTTGCTAGGAAACAGGAAGTGTGCAGCAGTGAAATGGTTCCGCCGTGGAGTCAAAGGGGCTGAAGTTAAAACAAACCTTTTGTTCTCCTCACTAAACTAATAATCCAAATAAATTAGAGGTATTGAAGTTATTATCAATTATACTAACGGGTGTATTTTGAGAGCAAATGTTAGCATACACCGGTTAGGTTTGTGCTTATGCTTGCTAGCCATCATGATTTTGTGGAACCAAAGAAATGTATCGCGCTAGCAATCGTGATATAACCTAGCTTAATATTATAGTCCAGAAAGAGAAAGACGTATTTTTAAGTTAGTTGTTTTTACCCTAACAACTGATCATATTATAGCATTAAAGAAATATAAAGATGCGCACCGTTGTGTTGCCGTCGAAAGTTGTCGTCATCATGGTCCTAGAGCCGTCCACTTCCTGCAGCCACTGATCCACACGAATCACCGCCCTGTGCAAATCATCCATGGTGCAAATGCACCGCGTTCAAAGTCGGTTTCCGGACACTTTTGACCACTTATTAATGTCCTGATCCAGGTAAGAACGGCATTTCAATACACAAATTCAGGACTTATTTATATTTATCCTATATGTCCAATAATGACTGGTTCGCAACGATGCAACCCTGGTCCTAAAGCCAGCCATTTTAGAAATATAGCTAACAACCTAGCCATCCTGAATACACGCACAGAAGCTCTATTAGTAAAAGCGTGGCGCCAAACCACAGTTTTTCTATTTTCTGTGATGATGGACAGTTGTCACTTTGACACACGCTGGTATCTGTCATTGCACCAACTTCCCCTGGCTCAAAGCGCGCATAGCTTATTGTCCCTGCGGTCCTAATGCCAGCCATTTTGTCACTTGTACGCATATTTCTATAATGGAACTATTTAAAAATGTCAAGGAGTATGGGCTCACTATTAGCTAATATCCTAGTTATTTCTTGAGTTTCTATTCTGTTTTGAGATGCCGTTTTGTGCACATAGCATGTTTATTAATATGTTGTTATAATGTATTCTTGTTTATTTGATTGTAGATGTGAATATGGCTTCTCCCCAGACAGGCAGCCCACCTATTGCGGATCAGTACACTCCTCCTGCAGAAGATGAAGACCTCCAGCAAGAGGAGGATACGGTAAAGAATATGCCTGCTAAAAAACGTGGCAGAGGCAGGCCTGCTAAGGTCAAAATCTCCTTTAAATGTTCTTCATGCACAGAGGTCTTTAGTAATCTTTCAGCTCTACGAAGCCACAAATTGTCTGCACACTCCAGCCAGCAGCAACACTCTTGTTCTCAGTGTGCTAAAACATTCTCCAACAAGACTCAGCTCTCCAAGCACGAGCGCACCCACTCTGCTCAGCGCCCCTTTCAGTGTCCCGACTGTCACAAAGCATACAAGACTCCCACTGAGCTGCGCAACCACAGTCGCTCCCACACCGGGGAAAAGCCCTTCATATGCACTGACTGTGGTAAGGCCTTTATGCAGGCAATATGCTTGAGGATCCATATGACGCAGCACAGTGGAGAGCGCCCATATTCCTGTCGTCAGTGCTCCAAGAGTTATCCCACCTTGTCCAAACTAAAGGTGCACATGCGTTCCCACACCGGAGAGAAGCCCTATTTCTGTGGAGAGTGTGGCAAGAGCTTTGCTGATCCCTCTGTTTTTAGAAAGCATCGGAGAAACCACCAGGGGCACCGGCCGTACGCCTGTGAATTTTGTGGCAAAACATACACAGAACTCAAAGACCTGAAAAACCATGAGCGCTCTCACACCGGAGAGAAACCGTATCTGTGCTCAGACTGTGGCAAAGCCTTCTCTCGATCGTCCTCGCTGGCGTGTCATCAGCGCATCCACTCTCAGAACAAACCTTACCAGTGTGAGGAGTGTGGCAAAGGCTTCACCCAGCTGTCCTCGTACCAGTCTCACCTCCGCACTCACTCGGGAGAGAAGCCCTTCCTCTGTCCTCAGTGCGGAAAGATGTTTTCAGACCCCTCCAGTTTCCGACGGCACCAGCGTGCACATCAAGGTTTTAAACCTTATCCTTGTGACAAATGCAACAAAAGGTTCAGACAGCCGGCTGATTTGGCCGTGCATGAACGTGTCCACTCCGGAGAGCGGCCTTACAAATGCCTGAGCTGTGATAAAGCCTTCGTAGCTTCATGGGATTTGAGACGCCACATGCTCGTCCACACCGGCCTCAGACCCTTCTCTTGCACCGAGTGCGACAAGTCGTTTGCAGAGCGCTCCAGCCTCAACAAGCACCGCCGTGTCCACTCTGGAGAGCGGCCTTTTAAATGTGAGGAGTGTCTGAAGTCTTTCGTCGTATCATCAAGTCTGCGCAAACATGAGAGGACGCACCTCGCTGAACATGCACAACAACAACAACAGGACCAAGACCCTGACCCCGGATCAGCGTCAGGGTTTAACACCAACACCACCCTCCCTCAGTTCTCCTGCACACACTGCGACACCACGTTTGGGACATGGGACGAACTACAAGCCCATGAGAACCTCCACCATACTGACTCCACCACTCCAGCTGTAACTAAAGTGGGCCTGCATGTTTGTGAGACATGTCAGGCAGAGTTCCCACAGCTGGCCGAGCTTCAGGAGCACGAGAAGCAGCATCCCAAGCCCAGGCCCCACGTGTGCGGCAGCTGCGGCAAAGCCTTCCTCAACAAATCTGGGCTGAGGAAACACCAGAAGATCCACTCCAGCACCAAGCCCCATAGTTGTCCCCACTGCGGAAAGGCCTTTCTGTTTGCAGCATACCTTCGCAAGCACTTAAGGACTCACCCAGAAAAGGCATCAGCCACCTCCATCAGTGACTTAAACATCATTCACACCGACCCGCTCCCCTCACCTCCACCCCCCAGTGAAGCCCCGCCCACTACAGTCGAACCCAGCTCCATAAATCTGACTGTCCCTGTGACTGTCCCGGTCACTGCATTCCAAACTCTCCCTGAGTACCTGGTCAAGGAAGAGGGACTGTCTACTGTTTAGTATTTTACCAGTGGCCTTAAATGTGTCATGAACTAGTACTCTTAAAAAAGTTTTACTGAGTTTCTAAAATCTGTAAATTGGTTGAAATGTAACTCGTTTTGAAGCTCATTTGACATTGTTGTATAATCTTAATGTTTTCTAAATGTAATATAAATAAGGTGATCATAATCTTTGTAAATCTTCCATGATTTTAGCCTCCAATGCTTTGTGTTTTTCCAGCTCTATAATTTTTTAATTTATGGTTTTATTACAGTTGATAAAATGCTAAAATCAAGAAACAATTTTAATAAGATGTGCTTTGTTTAAAAAAAATATTAATGAATATGTTTTTTTTACTTGTGTATTTGTCTGTTGTTTTAAATGTCAAACAAGTATGGTCTTGTCAGCACAAAATGGAACGCATAGCAACATATTCGACAATGACAATGACATTTCCTCACTGCTGTGTAGTGCTGAATGCATTATGGCAATGGTAAAATACATTCAACTCCATCTCCACTAATGCAAATAAGCTTTAATTTGCTCAGTACATTCTCATAAAATACAAAATCTGCTTTAAATGATCTGAAAAGACTAAATAAACAATTAAATTATTATACTATGTTACGCACAGGTTTATAATTACTACTATTTGCATTAAACTGCTTGTGTTGAAGTGGGATACTACACTACTACCACTTAATAATCATGTGGTGCAAAATGGTCCATAAGGTACAAGAACATACATATCTTTGTTTCAGTATTTACAGCATATATCACGATTCTGTCAATAAACCAGTATACAGTGTGCAGTTCGCTTCTTTCAAATGCTCTTAGAAAATATAATTCATTGACAAACTAACCCTAACAATGTTTTATATCCTAATGCAAGGGTTTCCAAACATTTTTCACTGAGAGCCAGATCTATTTTCTGAATGCAAATGTCCTGGCAGTTTTTCTTCCACCTATCCCTCTCTATATTGTAACCACACAGAAAAGTGAAAACATATCTTGCTATACAATGAATGCTTTCTTTTAGTTGGATTATAAGAGTAACGTATCCGCAATCTTGTTCTACAAGCGATACAAGCAGCCGAAATGAGCTTCCTCCGTAGGGTGGCTGGGCGCTCCCTGAGAGATAGGGTGAGAAGCTCAGTCACTTGAGAAGTCTGGGGATCTCTGCTTAGACTGCTGCCTCCGCGACCCGGCCCCGGATAAGCGGTAGAAGATGAGATGAGATAAGAGTAACGTGCAGTATAAAGACAATTGGGCCAATTAAGAGGCATGCCTGAGAACCACAAAAAATACTTTGTGGGCCACATTAGTCCCTGGGCCAGAGTTTGAACAGTGCCTAATGTATGTATTTTGCCTCTTCACTGCAGTCCAGGGCCCGTGTATACTGTATACTATGTAATGCTGGTCCAACAGGCTTGAGTCCAATGAGGTGAAAGGTGCAGAGCAGACAGTTGGCTACAGTCTGTGTTTATTCTTCAGTGAGATCGACTTCCTGTTGCTGTGTTTCATGGCATATAGCAGGGCTGCACCAGCGTCAGTGAGGGACTGTATAGAGAAGAATAACAACATAATGCACACATCAAAAAGCACATTTAAAACAGTTGAATGGGTTTTACCTGTGAATCTGAAATGACCGACTTCCTCTGCAAAACAAACGCATGTATACATTATGGTTTTATTCAATAAGGAAATGTTGGAGGAATATAAGGGAGAAACATACCCTTGTGAAGTTGTGAAAGCTGTTGTGGATTGGCTCCATAGTCTTAACCCATTCTTGATACTTGTTCTTGTCTTCTATGCTGCCATTATGAGCACTGTCGAAAGTCAATATGAAACAGATTGAGATAAGTGTATCCAGAATCTCATAGGGGGTCAAAACCTGGGGGCACTAAATAGGGCATTCTTTATTCGACCTCTGTAATTTGCTTATGTACATAAAATTTAAACCCAGCCTGGGTCACTGTGCCAGAATTCATGAGATTTTATGTTCATCAGGATTAATGGCTCAATTAAGTTGCTCCAGGGCATTAATTAGTTTATCAATGCATTCAAATTTATTGAAGAGGTATCAAATTCAATCTAGTTCAGCCCCATCATG
>JAVQKG010315810.1:0-13928 GCA_036025885.1 Hypseleotris bucephala | reverse complement strand
TTTACAAAGTCCCTAATATCACTCAATGTTGACAATCAAATTGCAATAACAAGTAAAAAAAAAAAAAAAAAAAAACTTTATTGGAACACAACATAACAACCTGACGTTTAGACTATAACTTGACCATTCCTGAAACATTTACCAAACTCTACTTTTTGTTGTTGTTTTCGAATAGGCACACAAAGACTAATGAAACAAACCAAATATCAGAAACAACTGGCAGAAAGTGTACAATTTACCACTTACTGTAAACTCTTGTTATGCCTGTGCCTCAGTACCTGGTAAGCTGGAATGTAGTTATCAGTTAATTCTTAAGATAATATTGCCTAAACATCTTAGTATGGACCAACAAACAAATTAGACAAAGTGAACGCTTAAACAAATCATATATCATGCCTTGTCTCCCCGGTGAAAATGGCAACCCAACAAAAAGCACCACATCTTTTGCATTCCCTAATACTTTGCACTATTTAAAGCAGCCACGCAATAACTACTCTGTTTACATTCTTAACATTGCGATAAGGCCAAAGCAGCCAAGGCATGAAAAGCAACTGTGAAAAGTCTCAGATATTTCCATGTAGCTTCAGAAAATGCTTAATGCTTACATACATGTTGCATCAGTACCATCCTGTTGCCTATAAATTCTGACAGGCACTTGTAATGTAACATGTTTATTGCTGTTAAAATCCTATTAAGTATGTACCCAAACAGGTTGAGGAGGAGGCGAGGAGGGCAGAAAAGTGAGCGTGGTTTTTTGAAAAGAGCAGCTGGCGTTTCCTTGGTTGTGTGATCGTTGTTGGTGCTATTTTAGGAACCATTCAGGAAGTGATCTGCAGACAAGCTGATGACGGAGTAAAAAGCACAAAGCAAACATGAATGCCTTCTTCAACTATAGTGCAACAGAAAACATAACTTAAAGATGTACAAAAGACATTAAAGAAACACAATGACAATGGGATTTATACTGTACTGTGTGAAGACAGATGTAAAACGTATTGTTTATTCGAGATAGGGAAACCAACCATGCAGCCAATGTCAGTAGGAAGTAAACTCAAGTTAAAGCAGTCTTGAAATTGATAGCCTGCCCTGAATGACAATCTCAGCATCATACAGTCTATCTGGGATTAACATGAACGAAGAGTGGATAGAGTGAGTATTTAGCCAATTTGAAATGTGATTGTACAAGTTTAAAAAGTCATGATTTAGTTTTAGTTGAGTCTTTGCTTTGACCACTTGTCCTCATATTTAATGGTTTACACTTATGATGACTTTTCAAGATACCCAAACACTCACACGCTGTAGCCACATCTGCCCTGATGCACACTGACGTAGCTGCCACTGTCCAACCACCACCAACCATCAACCACACAACCACATTCATACATGGGTAATGTGGGTTAAGTGTCTTGCCCAGGGACACAACAACAGTATGCACTTGGGTGGGGATTTGAACTGGTTGCAGGGAGAACGCTTACCCACTACTCCACTGCTGCATAGAGAAATTTGTTCTTGCATTTGACCCATCCTTCCAATGCCCAGGAGCAGTGAGCAACCATCGCACCCCTTATCAGGTGAAGTTGAAGAGTCTAGTATTTATCTGTACATTGTATATGACAACTTCTTAACCTGTGCTGTACTGCATGTTAATGGAATCATTGAAATGTCGCATATTAGTATCACAATAAACAACACTTATTATTGCACATCACATCTGCAGATTCTGTGCAACCTTTGCTAGTTCTACAAATACCTGGAACAACCAACTTCCTGTGTTCCTTCACCTTCAAAACAATTGTGCAAGTGGACCTAGAGCATTTGAAGCTGTGCAAAGTGGATGCAGCAAATGAATGAAGGATTTTCTGAAAGCATTCTTAGTTCAGATGTTTTAATTGGACCTACCTTAAACTTTTGCATCATGTCGGCATCGTGTGTGCTTATTCTATTTTGCAACATTTCAGATACTATTAGAGCATCAGCCACTGTTGTTTTCACTGTAAGATTTGCCGCCTTGAACATTGAAGCAAGTTTCCAACATGTACCGGCCATATCTTGGAGATTGTATCTAAAACTTTGAGTACCTTCTCTTCTAGCCTCACCTCTGACCACTCAGACACTTAACGGCCCATCATCAGCTGCAGCAGAAACACTGGGTCCATGAAGTTCAGCACTAAAAGGTCTTGAGAAGAACCGAGGAGAACCACCATCTACAGGATCCTCCACTCACAGAGCTTTTCAAAAACGCACCGTTGTAGTCTTTCCACACAGGACTTGTAATTTAAATGTATTATTTATTGCCAAATTGTAAACCACGTCCCTACCAGCTAAGATCAAAATCCTACATTCTATTGTCTTCTTATTATTTCAATCACTTTAGCCTTCCCTCCTTATTGCATTGCATTTACATGGAATTTTAGCAGCTGCAACTGTTACTTCAAAATCTTAAAATAATTTGAGACATAAGCTGGGTTTGTCATAATATAATATACTTCTTCTTTCCTTATGGCTTTTCCCATTCACCACAGCAAATGTCCTTGTGTGCAGTAAAAATGCATATTGATTTGCCATAGCTTTTCTGCCAAATGCCCTTTCTGATGCAACCCTTCATCTATATTTATTTATCCAGGCTTGGGGACTGACACACAAAACATTGAAAGGAAGCAAGTAACAAAGTTGGATCAGAGATAATTTAGGATTTGAGGTAGATACAATGTAGTTAAGGGATAATGTAAAACAAAGTGACCAAATTTGACTTTTAAATAAATAAATTTACTTAGTCCCTACACAATTTTTATTAGGATTTTTTTTCTATATAGTGGACAGCCGTAAACATAACACCAGTGACCTGTACTCATACAAAGCCAGATAGTAAACCATTTCACTAACAGCTTGAACGGTCAATATCCTCCCTCACATTCATTGTCCTCCTCTTCCTCTCTGTGTCCTCACTTCAGCCTTCCCTCCATATTGCCCTCTGCAGTGTGTGATCGGATAATGTGGGTTTTTTTCTCCTCTTGCACTGCAGCCACTGTGGCACAATTACCCCGGCTGCTGCACTAATGGCTATTGATGCAGCTGAGGGCCTCGCACGCACACACACACACACACACACTTGCACAAGCAAACATTCATAAAAAATTCATGACGGTGGCTCAATAGGAAGGTGCGGGGGGTCTGGCCAGCCCTCGAAAGAACAACAAATGTCATTTAACAAAGGGAGAGGAGAGGCAGATGATACAGGTCTCATGCAGTTACAAGGAAATGTACATGTGCTTGAGAGAGAAATTTTGGAGTTCTTATTGTATGACAAACATTTTAAACAGACTAGATTCTCAGTTTCCATGTCAAAATAACAAATACTATCTTATGTATCTTAATTTTAGATTTTCTCCATTTATTCTATCATCTTCTGACTTTTCCAGAGCCTTTCCCAGCTATGGGCCTTAGGTGAGTTACACCCTGACACAGACTCATGAAATCAAACACATTAGACTACTGCAATCATAAAATCTTTTAACTACAAATTCACAAATGTAGTCTACATCCAATCAGTCCATCATAATATTTATTAATACTACTTATATTCCTCTTTTTATAAATATGAACACTGGCATTGTTGCAGTAAAATGATAGTGACGAGAAAAGCATCAATGAAAGCATTGTACAACCTCCCCAGATTAGCAGATCATCATAACTTCATACTGTTTCACAATAGGATCTTTCATGGCCATACTGAACACCCCTACTATTATTAGTTTTATTAATAAGAAGTATTGTTAATGTAGTATCAATTAATCTTGTGTATACTGTAGCCCTAATAAAAACTACAATCCCTGACCATTCACTGTGTACTATTCAGATCAGTGGCCACAGCACACTTGAATGAAACCTTGTGTGCTGCTGGAGTCAATGCGGGAGCTAATTCCCTCTTAGTCCTGGATTTCTTGCAGCCACAAACCTGCGCTGAGGAAGCTTTAGCGTGCTAAGCCTGCTAGCCGCGACTGAACTGGGGATCACCACCAAAAGAGCAGGAAATCAAGGCGAGGGAGGAAGAGTGAGATGGGTGGGTGTGTATACAAATGTATGGAGGGGCGGAGGATAGAAAAGCATGGGTGGGATCGAATGATGGACAGCCGTAGTGATGGTGGTGGGTGGGGGCTGCAGAGGAGAACAGAAAGGTCAAATGAAGGTAAGATCAGAGAGTGTAGGGATGACAAATGCGTTTTATTGTGAAAATCCTTTTTACAACAGGCGTTTTACACATCATTGTTGGCCTTGAGTTAAAGAAAAATAACAGTGACAGGAAGGTTACAGCTGGGTTGTGGTCGGAAAGGAAACATATAACTGTTTTTACAAAAGGTGAGATTTAACAAAAATCTCTGCTTAATATACTGTACAATGAAGTCTTTATGCCTGAATCTATGATAAGAAACGTGGCAGCCCAGCCTTATTCATATAAAATTAGTGCAATTGAATTAGTAAACAATAATATATAGTGCTAAGCTCAAAACACTGTTGTTTTCAAGTACAATTTAACAACATCTTTAAATTTTTTGTTGTTTTGTTGTTATGAAGTGGTAAAAGAGAAAATCTTATGACGATCGTTTTGAGGCATCTAAGTGAACTGCAATTTCTCCGTCACATCCAAAATGTCACTACTCTTTTATTACTATTTCTATTAATTTATTTATTTGTTGTTGTTGCTAGTTTGCATTATGTACATATTTATTTAGATTACAGTTTTTGGATCCATATACATAATAGTATTAAACTTCACCTGTTCATCCCAAGTGTGACTTTATCTTTTTAGAGGTAATATTGTGTCAAACTGGCTCCTCTCAGCACTGAGACTTACCTATAGCCCTGAACAAACAGGTTAAGGACTGTACAAACAGAAGGGTCCCTTCAGTGCCATATTGACACATCTAGTCAGCAGTCAACCAAGTTTGCATCATCTTCACATCACTGGAAAGCATTCATAAAATACTTCGGTTGGCCACACACAATAAAAAGGTAAAGAAAAAATTGTCATAGTCAGTCAAGATGTGAGAACATTACAGTTATATAATGGTCAAGCTATTATGCTTTAGAAAAAGAATGATAGCTGCTAAAATAAATGCTAATTGTTAATTTCATCCTGAATGCTGATTTTGCAGAATTAAGCCACATGGAACCAATTTAAAAACTGAATATGTTTATTGAGACTATTGGCAAAACAGTAATAAGCTGATATTAATTGCACATAACTTGCCCACGGCCACATCACGCACCTTGTAAACTTTATGATTGTAGAAGCAATAATACATGCCACCACACATTAAAACAGACACTGTATTGTGACATTTATAAGGACAGTTATGGTGTATCATGGTGGACCCGGAGCATCTCTGGTAACAAGCTCATTTATATTTAAACATTTAACTGTTTGAGTGTTTGAGAGAGTAGGGGGCGAGAGAAACAAAGAAGGGTTCCCCCAGTCTATTATCAATAATGTAAAACCTGTCGTTTTTATATTATGATTCCTAAAATCATATTGTTCCTTTTATACTGTAACTAACACAAAATTATCAGAGAAACCAAACTGAAATGGTCCTTCACACAGTATACATCCTCAGAAAATATTTGTCTTGCAAGTTGCAATTTATTCGACTAAAATTAACCTTTACCAGAACCAACATGGATAAACCTTGGACTAAAATGTATGGATTCAGAAAATAAAGCATTAGCATACTAAATAAGGACAAAGGGGGACTATAACTGGCCTAAACCAGGACAAAGGCCCTGTCAATTTGAATGCGTACTTTGCAAGTTACCATAGTTTGACAGCCTAGTTGGTCAAATGTTTTTCAATCAATGCACAGAAGAATGTTTTCAAGGTTGCAAAAAAAACGAACTATTCACTGGCTTATAGTTTTGTCAAAATCTCCCACTTCCTCTCTCCACAAAGGCACAAACCTAACCTAACCAATTGCTTTTTCCTAACATTGAAAGGCCAGGGCAGGCCGTGTGTGTTCCTCCTGAACATGTGAAGCAGCGTGGGCGGAGGGGAATGTGGTCGCATCAAAAACATCCAGAGCTGGTGTGAGAGAGGACCTAGGGGCTAGGACAAGTGGAAAAGGAAGCTAAGGAAGGTTCTATTCATGCATACAGTAGAAGAGGAGTTGATTCAATTTAATCATGCTTACTAGCTATTTCTTTTAGATTAGATAACTTTAGATCTATTTATTTAGTTTTTTAGAGTGGATAAATGGTTTCTAATGTGGGGTTTCACTGGATACACCAGCTAGGTTGACAATGATCTAGGTTAGTCCTGGTTTAGCCTTGTTTAAATCCTGGCTTAGTTCTGGTTTAGTTCAGGTTAAGACTTACTTTAGACCTGGTTCAGACATGATTTAGACCTGGGTTAGAC
Source organism: Hypseleotris bucephala (assembly GCA_036025885.1). NCBI lineage: Eukaryota > Metazoa > Chordata > Actinopteri > Gobiiformes > Eleotridae > Hypseleotris > Hypseleotris bucephala. The sequence goes on along the minus strand of JAVQKG010315810.1, from coordinate 7,522 downwards.
CTAGCTCAGTACTGCAAAGTTCCAGTTTATTCCTTTATTTCAAGACTTGTGATAGCTAAGATTTAAATAATTTTATTTCATTCACTCGCTAAATATTTTCTAAGGTAGTTCTTGATGAGAAAAGTTTGAGATCCATGGGCTTAGGACAAGTGGTTAAGGAAGCTAAGATAGGTTTCATCCATGCAAAAACGGACTAGAAATATGAAGGATGAGAGGAACAGTGCGACTGTAGTGAGTCGGCCCCAGCATGCCTCTGATGTCACGGGAGCATGTGGACGTCACTCTCTGCGTGTGTCCGTGTTTGCTCTGATGATTGTGAGCGCCGTGCCAACTCACTGGATTAAATATAGCACTTGGGCAACAGTCCCAGCTGACAATAACAATGCTATAGCCCCCCGGACCATCCACTACACTACATTAATACAGTAATACAGGCAGTACAGGATATGAGCTCCAAAAAGAGGAGAAGGGGTATTATTAGGGTAAGGACCTTCCATCTAACATGTTTAGTCCAGGTTACTTGCTTTGTCCTAGTTTAGACCCCATTTAGTGCCTGTTTACATTTAGTAATTGTTTAGATTTAGTTCTGGCTTTGTTCTGGTTTAGTCCTGATTTAGTCCTGGTTTCATACTAGCTTAGTCCTGGCTTAGTCCTGATTTATTCCATGTTTAGATCTGCTTTAATACTGGGTAAGTCCTTGTTTAGTCCTGGTTGAGACCTGGATTTTATCCTGGTCTAGTCTTAGACTATATTCAGTTTGTTCCCAGTTTAGCCCTGAGCTCAGACTGGTTTAGACCAACTTGCTCAAGACCATCTTTAGCCCTAGTTTACCATTTTGGTCTGTGATATTGTTAAACTTTGAAGACACAACACAATTTTTCTAAATACAGGTCCTTAGATAACTTTTTTCAAAAATGTTGTAAATATTCAGGAAAAATGTCCATGAATTTAGTGCTTGTTCCGAAAAACATTGAAGTTGGGGTTGAACCGGGAGAGGGAGAGAGGGAGGAGGAAGGGGAGGCCACAGATTCAAGAACACTCAGCCGCCCACACTCCGGCCTGAGCCAAGAGCAGAGCCGGACACAGAGAGAGCGCGTGTGTGAGACATTCCTGCGAGAGGTGGATGCCAAGGATCAGCCCGAGACACACTGTCCCGGGAACAAGGTTTTAGTCAACTTCTATTACATAAATTACAACTTTTAATGTGTTATGTCATGTGTGTAACAAAAGCATTAATAGTTAAAAAGTGACACTATGTTTAGATTTGGTGTTAGTAGATTTCGCGTTTCAGAACCTCCTGATACTTGGACTGGCCACTTTATTAGGTAGAACTATTAATAAATAACTCCTCAGCCTATCACATTGCATTAAGCCCATGCAGCACATGTTCAAAACAAACCTGCCAAAGTTCAAACCAAGCATCAGAATGAAAAAGAAAAGTGATTTATGGTTGGAGTGGTTGTTAGGTGGATCATTCTGAGCAATTGCACTGCTGATACTAAGGTACTTATAACACAAAATTTACAGAAAATGGTTTGAAGAAAAAAAACTGACTAGTTTCAGATAATGGAAAGCTAACATTAGCTAAGATGTTCATCTGCAGAAATCTATTTCTGATTGTATAAGATGACAAATCATGAAGCAGGGGGACTACAGCAGAAGACCACATTTGGTGCCACTTTATTAGGTACAAGGTTTACCTATTAAAGTGGCCACTGGCCACTATTGAGTGCACTGTTTAATGGCACAAATGCCAATAGGGCTTGTTGAGATGTTGACATGGCAAAACACAATAATTAGTCAGCGTTGTGAAACCAAAACCACTTTTGAATCCTGTCCGGAACAACTTCTTATGGAGCTAGATATAAAGCTTGAAACTGTGTCTTCAATGTTACATTTCAGATTTGAACCTATGTTAGTGAAATTATAAGAATAAGACTGGGAAAAGAGTCCCAAAAAGCATTATTTTTAGCTTCTAAATACTACAAGTCTTTTCACAACTACCATGAAACTGAGATAACAGCTCCACCCACACAACCAGTGAAAACATATTTATGCATTTTGAAACTTTACGACTACATACTGTAACCAATAAGCAAATATACAGTAACTAGTTGCTCCCACCATTATCAGCTTTTTAAACCACCTTGTGCAGCTATTAATGAAAGGTGACTGTTGTGTTGAAATCTACACATAACAATCTGTGCTTTTTGAGGTTGCACTGTGGTCCTTGGTGTCTGTAACTGAGGGAGCTTTGATTTCCACAAACTGTTCAAAAACCTGTCTGCTGCCTACACCGATGTGACAACCACTGGTGATTTCACATTTTCTTGTTTGTCTGTGTTTCAAGATAACAAACCAAAAGTACACAGTGTCTCATCATGTACAGATAAAATTTGGCACCATCAAAACCTTTCTCTCCCTTTACCCTAGTTTAGCTTATGACATTTTAAGGACTTTGAATTTGCATACTACAGCAGTGGTTCTCAAACTGGTACCCTTCTGCATTTCAAGTCTGGATTTAGTTTAATTTAGGAAGTGTTATGTTCCTGTTTTAGCCTGCTCTGGAGACATGAAAAGGTATAGACCTTGTTGATTGATTTGATTTCGATTGACTGATTTAGTCCTGATTTAGACTTTTATTATGGGTGTTTCTGATTTAGCCCTGCTCTGGTTTGGACATTGCTTAAGTGTGGCTTAGCCCTGATTTTGTTTAGACCATGTTTGGTCCTACTTCAGTCCTGATTTAGAACTGGTTTAGACCTGATAAAATTTACTTCTATAAATTTGAGTTAGTTCAGATTGATCTTATTTAGCCCCAGTTTAGTCCTGGTTTTGTCTAATTTAAGTTCATTAAGTGGCACTTAATTGCAACACTAAATATTATCTTCGAGCAGCCCACAACATCATCTAACTCTGGGATAGCATGACTAAAGGTCTGCCTCCACCAAATCATGCAATGAACAAGCTGCAACGTGTTCAATGTGGGTTGTAAAAGTGGAAGATGACAAGCTTGCAAAAATCATTTATCATGTCTAATGTAGGTATCGGATCATTAATAACAGACATAAACATAGCTGGACTGAAATGATATAGAGTTTGACAGAGTAATTATTATCTCTACAGGAGCCCATCTCTAGTGTTAGCTTAATGACATTCATGTTTTGGGAAAATGAATTGTATTGAATCAATGTTACAAAAACCTTAGAAAAAAACAATATTCTTAATAGGCTATGTTTTATAACCATATACACAAAGAAAGAGTTTACATTAATGTTTATTTATCAAGAGACTGGTCAAAAAGCTGACTAAATCAAAATCAGGTCAAAGTAAGGACTAAACCGGGACCAAAACGAGGGGTAAATTAGGTCTGAACTAGTACTAAACCAGAACTAGCCTGTACATTTAGTACTTAATTAAGACAGATATGATGTTTTTAATGTTTTTAATTTGCCCCTAATAAAATAACCTTATTGCAATATATTTAGTTTTTGATAACAATAAAAAAAACTCCATATAAATTGCTTTTTTCTTGTGAACTGTCTGCTTGGATCTAATCATTACGTGATAATAAAACACATTACGCAAGAGCAGACGTCTTATTAGTCACGTCCTTTTTCAGCTTTTTCTTTCTTTTTTTTTGCAAAAGTGAGCTCAGCTGTGTGTGTTTTTATGAGACAATTACAGTTCTACAAATGACCATCAGGTGAAAGTGAATCAGATGGTATCTATAAGAGCTGCTGTTTGATAAGAACACATAAGAACAGAGTGCATGTTGCTTTAAATCTACAGCAGCGTTGTTAATGTGTAGTAATTGTGTGGTTGATAACTGGAGTTTAAAGAGGTGGTGGGAAACACAGAAAAGACTTCCTATCTTCCTCTGTGCATTGTAACAGTGAGACGACAAACGCACACTTTCCATAATTACAGGTCTGCCCCGGCGAGGGTGTGTCCAGAGGTATTAGACCATGTTGTTTTGCACCTGACAAATGCTCAGGTATAAACAGTATGTGAAGAATCCATGGCCCCTTTTTTAAAACATAATTTAAACATGTACAAATTAAATGAAAAATGAATCTAATGTCTTTATATGGATTTCTAAAATGACTGGTCATCCTGAACAGTACTGCGTGTTTTAAAGCTAATAAGTTTCATGTTGTTGGTGATATTATCTTATCATTTAACATTGTTTAGCAGCAGCTGCACTTTTCTTCAGGTGGAAGTAGCACTGCTCTTTGTAAGCGAGCCCTCTGGGTGTTTGTCTGTGCGTGTGTGCATGAGCTGTGTTTTCCTCGAAGGGTAGCTTCTGCAGTGACTACATACAGCCATCTAGCTGCAGCTCTGCACTGAGAGAAGCCAGAGGAGGACGCAGACTTCCCTCTCCTTTCATCTCCTTTACAAGCCACGGCTCAATAATACCACACACTTTCAGTGCAGCCTTAAAAGGGTGCTAACACTCAGCGCTGAGTGTATTGAGTGCTGTGTTTGCACACACGCTCAGCATCAGCAGAAGAGCAGCAAAGATGCACTGTGTCTTTAAGCAGTAATCCTCCATCGCAGCGTTTGTGTCCGGCCATCTAATGGGCGGTTCACTTTAATGTCCACAAGGTCCTCACAATAAAATCACTGCTGCTCTCTGAGGCTGCAGACGCTCTGGCTTATGCACCGTTAAATAACAGTGTCACAATCACAAATGATACACATTCTCATTGTGCTTTTCACAAGAGCACGGGGCACACCGCAGTGACAAAGAGATAACAATGTGGACATTCACAACATGGGTCTGTAGGAGGTCGGAACTTGACCACAGAAGATTAAAAAAATCTGTGTCTAATATTATTAATGTACAATATCATTTATCAACATCAACATCTACTTATCACCACCAAAATCTGCCTGTGATCCGACACCATCTCCAGACTTGTTCACTAACAGAGCACATCCTCACAGCGCCGCCATATGAAGCACTACTAATGTTACCAGTGCCCCCTACCAACCGGAAATCACTGTAGCATTCCTCTAACCCTACAGTCAGTTTATGGGCCTAATTGGTGTTGACACTGGTATTTTCAACAGCTCCATTTTACACATAGTTCAGTGACATGATCCTGCATAGATTTGGACTGTTTTAGCTAATTGCAAATCTTGGAATAAACAGCAAATATAACATTATGGTACATTTCTGGCCGTCTATGTGATAGTGGGTTACTTTGGGTAAGGAGGTGAATCAGAGTGGACAGCTTATTTGCAAGACTGTTGGCTTTGAATGTCAGTATGTTACAAAGGTTATTAAAGCTACTGATACCTCTGTTCAGGGCAAGGAAGCAATGTTGCAACCCTAATGCTTTCTTGCAGAACAATTTGCACCAAAACAATGAACAAGAAAGGAGAAGTTAATTGCATGCTTTAGTTTGGGTGCACCTTTCAGAAAACCTGCCAACACATAAGCTTTGAAAAGTAATCTAACGTAAACTGAGAAGTTGTCATAAAAACACAAAACATTGCTCATCGTCAGCTGTCAGACTTATCAGTTTAAAATGTTAGAGACTTCAGGTCCCATGTCTACAGCGCAGGGGGGTGGCTCTTTGTAAACAGAGGCACTAGTTGGCACCCTGCGTTGAACACGTAAAGAGCGTGTTTCCAGGGCAATTGTCAGCGCTGAGAGTGTAAACGTGTTTTCAACAAGTTTGTGGAGCTTCCAAGTCAGCAAGACATAATACACTCAGTTTGTCAAGCCTTAAAGCTGCACGTTTAATAGCTTAAAATACGACAAGCCATGTAATGTTTCAACAAGTTTCTTCCAGTGTGCACTAGAGTAAAGCTTGTCTTGTATTTCTGGGACACATGAAAGAGTGGGTGTGTGTGCTCGCGTGGGGACTGTGTTTACATGCGTGCACAAAGTGAAAGTGGCTCCTACCGCTATAAGCGTGTTATTCCTCTGCTCGGTGGAGGCAGCGGTGTCCAGGTCAGGCTGCTTGTTCTGGGGCTGCTTGCTGCTGCTGCCCGTAGTGGTCTTCTTGGCCCTTTGCTCCAGGCTCCTCTGGTACAGGCTGACCGTCTCTCGCCGCTCTATCTCCAGCTGCTCAGCGTGGGCTTGCTGGTACCTGCTCTCGCAGTTGACGTGGTGTCTTCGGCAGCCCTCTATCCGCTGCCTAAGCCGCTCCACTACGGTGCTGTGCTTAGGTATCCCCACCGGCCCCGCGGCCACCACGCTGTTGTTCAGGTTGTTGTTGATGCAGATACTGCCGTTTGCTCCGGCAGCGGGGGAGGCGAAGTCCCCCATCACTGCGCCCAGTCGCGGCTATTTTGGAAGAACTTTTCTCCCCTTCAGGCTCCAAGCCACCGCCACCTCCTCCAGCGGCCAGCTCCTGCCTCACGTCCCTTCCAAGTGTCCTCTCTGTTCCCGGCTGTTCTCCTGCTCCTCCGCGGGGTAAAGGTCCCAAGCAACCGGACAGTGAAGGGAAGCACAAGCCGCTGAAGCGAGCAACAACCGCGGGGTTTAAAGGGCTGTGAGCGCTACAGCCATATGGTAACGCACAGAGTAGTCCTGACTGATATTAAATTCAAATAAACCGCTCCAAAAACACTAACACACAACGAGAGTCAAAGCCCAAAGTGAATCCGACAATAACCCCGCTGCCACTCCGCCACAAAAACAACAATACGGCCAAGTGTGAGCGCAAAGAGGCACTCAGCGGTCATACACACAAGCACTGTCCCGCTGAGGAGCAGCGGAGGCGACCGCAGCAACAGTACCCTCTCCGCTTCACGGCGCTGTTCTTTGAGAAAAAGTTTTGCAGCTTGAACCGAACGGGCTCCGGAGTTTCCCAGTGAACTTGCATTTCATATGGTTTTGGTTTGAAAGAAATCCCGGTGAAGATGTTAGTTGAGTTGAGTAGAAGAGCACACAGGCGCCCTCGGTAGTCCGGCTGAAGAGGCAACAGAGTAGAGCCCAGGCGCACGGCGCTAAACGCGGATATGGGAAGAGTGGCGGAAGTGTGTACTCAGTGGCTGCCGCCTGCCACCATCACAATAATCAGGTCCGCTTCTCCACCATGCCAGCGGAGTGATATCAGGACAGAGTTGAGTAAAAACCAGCTCGAGGCTGTGAGGAGCCCGGACAACTGGAAAACCCGGAGCGGAGTCCAGGGCGCGAGGCCAGACACGTCCCACCTACAATCAGGCAATTTACTGAGGGAAATTAAGTCATTATTTAAAGTAATCGTTTCCCACCATTAGTGTTAAAATGTGCCCTTTTGGTAAAAACAGGTCCAAGGTCGTTTAAAGTGAAAGTAATACACAGTTATTATCGCATTTATGATGATCAGGAATAAGAACTTTATTATAGGCCTATGCATAAAAGGGAATGAACAGTATTTCTAGCTATTGCACCACATAGGCTATATCTATATGGTTCTGACACCTATTTTTAGTATTTATTTGTTTATTATTTATTATTTACTATGAGTTACATGCAGAAGAAAAAAAAACATTTCACATTTCAAGTGAAATCTCAGCACAC
>JAVQKG010315782.1:0-12709 GCA_036025885.1 Hypseleotris bucephala | reverse complement strand
GTTAACAATATAAAGCCCCTTAGACATCACAGATTAAAGTCGCAGTTAGTGCCAAAACATTGTATAGGGGAAATTAGCTGTCCTGGAGTCGGTATGCACTCTCCGAGTGCTTTCTAGTTTTTATTGTTTTGGCCTAATTACAGCTCTGTGTAATTTGTAAAACATGTTTTAGAATTTGTATTGTCCCACAACGATTATTATTACTTATTTACTAAATTAGTTGACAATTATTTAAAGAATAATCCAGTTTTTCCAGTCCTAGTCTAGTTTATATTTTGTTGGTAATTTCTTTTCATTTTTTTTGTGGGCCAAGCAGGCACCTAGCAATTGTTTTTTTTTTTTCATTAACAGTTATCTATTACTAATAAATTCATTGACAATTACTTCAAAAATAATCCAACTTTTTCATCCCTAGTCTAGTTTTTACTTTGCTTGCATTTTTGATTGTCCAAGCATTGCATGTCCCCCATTATCTAACCCTCACTCATTCGTTCTCCCATCTCCCCCCCCACCCCCCCCACCTCTCAGAGAACATCCCTCCCATGCAGAGCATCTCCAGCGGCCTGAAGGAGACCATAAACCCCGGAGACATGGTGCAAGATGCCATCCATAACTTCTCCCCGGCTTACCAGCAGTACACCCAGCAGTCCATGCAGGAAGTGGTCCAACCCTCCGCCACCAACGGGAAGGCAGCCACGGGCAGCAAGAGCTCCCGCAAGGCCGACAAAATCATGTTGATCACCTCGGACGATGAGTTCTAGGCAATCCTCCGACATGATGTTTTTTCCACCTGCAGGGAAAACGGCTATCACACCACAAGATGAAAGGTGGTTGGATATTGGATATTATTGGATTTCATGACACTGTTTTGAGCTTTTTTTGTGTGTTATCTGCTAAAACCAAAAGCACCGAGAGAAGAGACTAAACATCTTTCAGTTCATTATAATTAGTTTGATTTCTCTGATTTGGACATTTTTTGATACTGAAAGAAGTAATTAATTGTAGGTGTTTTTCGCTGCATGTTTTTTGACCCCCGAGGAAATAGCTATAGGTAGAATGTGACACCAAGATGAATGGTGGTTGCGGATGTTTTGTTGTAAAAAAAAAAATGGCATCTGTATGCATTGAACACCTAACTTCTCCCCCAATTCAGCAGTGAGTAAAAAAAATATGTCTAATTTTGTTTTATCTTGTTAATTCATTAGAAGTTCTCATTCTGATCACCCCAGATCATTTCTAGGCAATTCTCCAACAAGCTGTTTTTTAAATGGCTATATAGAAAATCACACACAGATGAATGTAGTGGGTGGCTATTTTTTATCACATGTTGAAAAATGATTTAAATATATTTAAAGAGACATTTTTAATCAAAATCCAAAATCATACTAAGAACCTCATACCAATAAGGTCTAGGCTTTGTGTCTTTGGGCAAGACAATCATTCACCTTTTCTATATATGACTGTGTTGATGTAATTTAGTGGTATGGCTGCCACATGTCTGTCAATCCAAATCCAAAATCATACTAACCACCTCATACAATAAGGTCTAGGCTTTATGCCTTTGGGCAAGACAATCATTCACCTTTTCTATGTATGACTGTGTTGATGTAATTCTGTGGTACGGCTGCCACATGTCTGTCAGTCTGCCCCAGGGCCACTGTGACTGCATATATCACCTCCAGAGTGAGAATGTGAATGAATATTGGACTCGGTTGCTAAGCTCTTTGGATGTCCAGAAAGGCTCATATAAATCTGACAGATCAAAATGTGAGCACGATTCCTCTGATTCCTCCTGCTGTGATGTTGCTGTTCGATCTTGACGCCTTTATTCTCTTTGTTTAAAAAAAAAAAGAAATGATTTTTGAATGTCTCCAGGTGGAAAGATAGAAGAGCCAGTACGTACTGTCGTGGGAATAACATTTCCAACATTTCATGGACCGGGATCTCTTTTTGAAGTATTTGCTGAACATCCCTCCGCGCGTGATTTTCCTGACAAAAGGAATTGTTCAAACACACATCATTTTTTTTGGAGCAGGGACTTCAAACTGCAAACTGAAGCAACATGAAGTCCTTTAGTTTCTCTGCAGCGGGGACAAATTGGATAAACCTGTCTCCTTCAAAAGAGTGAGGCGTATTATCCTCCCATTAATGTTCCTGGCTTGATAAAAAGTGGGATTTTCAGTTTCAGCAAGTCACTGTTTTGGCTTCCTGTACATGCTCTGTGTGCTTGTGTTAACTACTCTAAGTATAATAATAATTTGAGGGATCGTGAAATCTGTACAGACATTTTGTTGTTAAATATATTCTTTTTAAATTATAAAACTTCTGTGTAGCTCAGGTAAAAAAAGCAGTAAAATTCAATATTGTGTGGATGTATTAGGCAAGAAGTACAGTAGAAATATGTCAAAGTGAAAAGTGAGCCTTTTTTGTGTGGATCTGGGTCAGTCTGGATTCAACATTGTTATAGTATCCTGGCATTGTGACATAAGTAGGGCTGCAATTATTTTTTGCTAACTTTGCTAATCAATTAGTCTGTCAATTATTTGAATGATTAATCGATTAATCGCTGGATAATGATAAATGCGTGAGATTTCTTTTACAAATTTTGAAGCAGATGAAGCTAAAACTAGCCCACCTGAGGACTTATTTATGTGGGTTGTTCTCAGTGGAAATTACACGTTTTGGAGTCTGTATACTCTAGTTAACGATTATTCGATTACTAAATTATTTCAATAATCGATTAATCACGATTAATTGGATAAGTTGTTTCAGCCCTTGACATAAGCCCATTGCCTTGGTTTCTAGTAGGTTTCTTCACCCACTTTAGCCCCACAAAACTGGCTTGGATTAGCATAAAGAGATAGAAAGATGTGAGCAGCAACAGCCACTTAAAGTTATGGACATTTGAAGGCAAAGTGCTGTCACAAGACTTGATGTTTCTTGCAGTTTTTTCCCCAGACATGTATTTAAACCTGCCTAGCACGTCTGCACAGTCTGTAGAGTCAGGCCTATAATTAAATGTACAGTTTTATCCTATTTTAAATTCAATGTTTTATGCCACATGACACATACATACGGCCAGCTAGTATCAGTACTTTCATACTCTTTGTGTGCCAATGATAGCTGCCTTTTGGAAACGCAAAAATGAATGTATATTTGGGTAAAGCAAAGGTAGTTTTTCATCTTGTTTGGCACTCAATAAAACGACTATTTGTTTACCCACATTTGTGCTTATTTAGTCTTTGTATTTTTTTCTATTCATTTTCTTCTGCTTAACCAGGAGTTGCAGATGACTGGAGCTTATTCTGGCGACTATGGGCCTTAGGTGGCGTACAACCTGGACATTAGTCAGTGAGTAAACATTCAGCAACTTCATTTCAAAATACAAAAATACTTGACCATATTGTAAATCAGAAACACAGATTTTATTTGTACATAAAGGGTAACTCATTGAAAAAAAAAACATGTGTAACAATAGATGTATGTAAAATAAAAATAATTTAGGTTTTAATAAAATTACATAAATCAATAAAATAAATACAAAAAAAGAGTAATGATGAGTTTGTGAAGGGTACATCTTATGCTGCCTTTTATCTGCCCTTGTTTACAGTCACTCGATAGGCCTCAAGACTACACCAAGGGAATCCCATATTATCATTGAAGTGCATTACCAGTACTTGACATAGCACTGGTTAGCAATTAGTCATCCATAACCACATATAGTTCATTTAAAGGCCCCAATACTATTACTATGGAGCTTTCTACATCTACAGTACAACCCTAACATTAACTTTACATTGTAGCTTTGAGGACAGATAGCTGTTTATAAGCTTAATAAGTCTAATTTTATAAAATAACTTCTCAGGACATACCAGCAACTTCATCCTTGTGCTTTGTCAATAGCTTTATCAAAAATTGCATTACAAGTTCACACCACGAACTTCAGTCAACGCTAATAGTGTTTTGTGCTTGTACTTGTCTGTCGACCTGTGGCTAGTTTGTGAGTTAGTTGTTAGTGATCACCTTAAGAGAGGTTTGTCTTTTTAAGGCACGGTACAGAAATATAAAACTACATTTGTTATGCTTTAAGCTGCTGTATACAGAAGTTAAGTGCTAAATAAACGTATACATGCTATTTAGAGCATTTTGTTTTGAAACATTATCACAAGAGGTCGCTATTGATCAGAAATGAGCAAACGCTGCAGAACTGGTATTGAAAATAGTATTGCAAAATGAACAATGTAAACATGCTGTCTTATAAATAAATGTGGTGTGCTCCTTTCTTTTAAAGATTTAGACAGTCTTTTAGCAGCTTCTTAGTTAAACTTTTAGTAACAAAAGTTATAGCAAAGTCATAATTTGAATCTATTAAGAGCCTCTTAAAAACATCAAGTCTACAAGTCCTACTAGACTTTTTAAACTATGTTTACCTGTAAAAACCTTCTAGACCTTTTGGTATAGCATACATGTTTTTAATGTACTAATTACTAGCTTTGACAATATTACTGTGGTATGTCTAATATTACTAAAATGTATTAAGTTGCATTGGTTTGCATGTTTATCTTATTTAATATTTCCTTGAAAGTATATTTATTTACTACTAGCGAGTACTAGCAAGTTTGTAGATAGTTTGTGAACACATCTTTTTCAGAAAAAGGCCAGCATTGACATAATTGGACTTGATTACATAGTCACACCACTCCCAGGATAGTAAAAGACATAAATATAGAAATATATATGTAATGTATATTGTATATGCATATAAAACTAGATATAAGGGAGAACACATGTATAAACATTGAAACCAAGTGAAAATACAAAATGAGAGTAGGAACACAGCAATGACCCTGCTTCACAATCTCAGCAGGTTGTACAGCAGCACTTCCCCAAACTGTTCTATACACAGCTATGAACAGGGGGCAACAGTCATGTCCTCTTCAACAAGACTCCTGACTGGAACTCTATTGACTTCACTCCACGTCAGGAATGGATCCCACATATAAAGGATTTCAAGTGAATAATCTTTCCAATCTCAGGACACAAAGGAGTGAAGTTCTGAGTGTATGTGTTTGTAGAGACAGTCAGGAGCCCTCTGCAGAAGAGTGTGTCAAAAGCAGAAGAAGAGCTACAGTTTGAGAGGAGCCAGCACCGGCAGCAGCACTGTCTGACCTGACATCAGGAATCATATCATATATTATATCATATATATATATCTGGACGGAGAGCCACACGGCGGCAGCAACGACAGCTGTCTTTTAGAGAAATGTGAAAAGAGCCTGGGTTCATGTCTGTAATATACAGGAAGTAGTGTCAGCTCACTATCACTGAACATCCAATATGGATTACATCAGAGAGTGGCATTAAAGTAAGAGCTACGTTAGAGCTATGGTATTTTAATGTTCAGAACAAGCCTTCTTCAGCCACATCAGGTTTGACCTGTGCTCACAGTACATTTAAATATCACATCAGTCTAAGTGACTTCACAGACCCACTACCAGAACAGCCATTCTCATATCTGTTATTATTAATATTATACTGTATTAGAACAGTTTTAAGTGCTTTCTTGCCTAAACTTTATTTCTACTAAGTTTGGCACAAAACCTGCAGCCCTAATGCGTCAGATACAATAGAGCCATGTGTCACTTTGTTCAAAGTGTCTTATCACCAAAGCTAATGGTTCCTTTTTTTTCACAAAGGGTTTTCAGCTGAAGTTCTACAAAATCCTTCCACAGATGAGCTGTAATGACAGCATATTCAACTTGCATTAGTTATACTCCTTTTAGAAACGTCACAGAAAACCAGTGACTGTGAACAACCTTTCATTCTGTACTGTGCACATGCCAGGAGAGATAAAAGACACAATCCTCTCTTTGTACAATTCATTACCACTTTCCCATCAAACCAAAATGCATCTAAACTATCTTTAACCCTCAGAAACACTGGCCTATCCCTGGACCCTTTGGCTAAATACAACACGGTTATTTTTCAACAGCAAAGTGCAGTGCTATCCAACTCCAATCTGTAGGCTGGGTTTACTCCAACCACACACTTAGCAGCCAATTTTACAGCTTTTCTGAACACTTTTCAGAAAGAATAATCAGTGAAAACATCTGGTTGTGTGTTTAGCGGATAAAACAACAATGATGTAAGGCAACAATGGAGTGATTGACTCCATAATAGAGGCTTGTGCTGGGACTGTAAGGCATGTAGGTATGTTTCACACAGTACATCTCTGTGTTATCAGTCAGAAGGCGAGGTCACAAAGTTTATCAAAAATGTGTTAATTATTACTATTTTAAATGCAGCAAAACCAATACTGTAAACAAAACTTGATCATTGTGTAATCGGTCAATGGCTAATCATTAAAAAGATTCTTTGAAAATGCTATTTCAATTTTTGCTGAAGCCTATAATAACTATAAAAATATTGGCAAACCTTTCAGGCGATGTTATTTGTTAAAAACCTTTGTAATTTGTACATTACAATGGCTTTATTACATGAAAAATGACCACAATTCATAGTACTGGCAGGTTTAAGATTTTTGATTGCTACTTGGGCCAGTGCGTTGCCGGTGCTGGGTTACGGGTGGGGGTGCTAGGGGGTCGCACAGTGCACAGACAATGTGTGAGACAAATACAAATGTTACAGACGGACTTGTGAATGCAGCATAACCTCACCAAGAACTTGGACCCACTGAGTCCTCAGTCTCACTGCTGAGCTGCCCCTCAGTTCTAGGGTCAGTGGGTCCCGGGCTGGGACTAAGGGGACTAAGGACCAGGCGGAGAACGGTAGCCCAGCCCCAGTACCACTAGGACGGGGCGGAGAATGGCGCCGGGCTAGGCGTGTTGTTGTGTTTGGCTGACTTGACGATGGTGATGACACTGGTGGTGGCCACTTTGCCCGGCGACAGAGGCCCGGCGCGGGTAACAGTTCGGGCGAAACACTGCAGGGCTTCGTACTTAGCTCTCAGGGCGTCCAGCTCCAGCCTCATGCTAGCGTTCTCGCGGGCTAGCTTGTCGACCTCCATTTGTAGCTCGATTTTCTGCCTCTCCAGCTCCTCTTTCTGGGTGACACGTTTGATTCGACAGCTGGCAGCGTAGCCCCGGTTCTTGAGGGTGCGTCGGCGTTGCTTTAGCCTGACCACGTCCTCCTTGGTCAGCCCGCGGAGGTGCTGGTTGAGCTCCCGCACTGACATGGCCACCAGCTCGTCATCACTGAGAGCAGGGGCATTCTCACCCGCCTCCTTTTTGACCTGCTGGGCCAAATGGAAGATGTTAAAGGCAATAAATGGTAGGGCTATGGGATAACCTAAGGCAGTAGTCTGTAACTGCTAGGATTGAAAAGTAAATGTCCCTGTGTAAAGAGCCACAACCAAAACATGTAGTCTACCACTGGTGGAATGTAGGCTTTTCCTAAAATACACTACTTGTTGGCTATTTGTTGTTCTGAAAATCAGGTATGAAGGTTTGATTTTGACCTTGTTTAGACCATATTAAGTCTCTGTAAAATCTGGTTAAGACTTAGTTTAGACATTTTTCCATTACATTTTTAGGGATTGAAAGAGCGTAAGGCCCATAGTTGTCTGAGAGTTCAATTTCCCCACAAACACAGGAATAGGCATAAGATCTGCTCTAGCCTATTATGACCCTTCTCCACTGTACATGAAATAAATTAGTAACTTGTTTATTAAAGTAATTCCCATTTGATGCGTATACAGTACCAAGATAGAAAATTATTGATCACATGACTACTCCAAGTAAAGTTACCATCATTTCTATTTTTGCTTATTTTTTAGTCAGATAGACAATAATGATGACCCAGTATAGTGCAAAAACAAAGATTGGAAATTATTTTTTTTTTTAGTGAAGACTTACCTTTAGACCTTTGTTCGGCTTAAAATGGGTCGTCATTCCCTGCATGCGGAAAACTGTCCAGAAACTCACAGAAGACACTGAAACAAGATCAAAACATGATGTTCATATGTTTTAAATACATTACGTCATGTGGGTAAATACTATCACTGTTTGAGTGTGGTTACTGTACACACCAGCAGAGGGCAGCAGTAGACCATAAAAACACCAGCACTGACTGAAAGGGGATATTTTCTGTGTAGTTTACCAGACCAAGCAAGATTTGGCTACTGGAAATGTGTTTGTGACCATAATAATCTATCTCAGGAAGTTTCAATCACATGCTTTGAAGTCCCAGGCAAAAAAACAAGCGCCAAAAGCTGATTGTCCCCATAAGAGGCTCTCTATTTCATTCAAGGGAGCTGCCTGGTGTCCCATGCTCGACTGCTACCATGGAAACGTCCCCCGCCAATGGGTGTGTGGGAGTCCGGGTCACGTGCTCGACGAAAAGGGTAAACAAGCTTCATTCATAACCGCAACACAGCACACTAGTACAAATAGGAAGCACTTTGCAAGACAAGCGACCCAGTATGCGCAGCCAAAAAAAGAAAGAAGAAAAGTACGCAATTTATTTAACATTCCTGCGCCCAAATCAATCATCTTGTATCTTATCTGATGTCCCATTCTCCCGCCTGACTTAAGTATATTAAAATAACTCTCCATTTAAAATCAGCCAATCGAAAGAGCATAACATTTACGCTGAACTTTACGCGGGCGCATGTGGAAAATTCCTAACGATAGAGTGTCACAGAGGCATACTTTCCTTTATAGTCACTGGTGTATTTTTACTTTTAGACAATGCATTCGTGTCGATTTAGAGAGCCTGGTACTGGGCCGCTCAACTTGGATCCGCTTACACAGTGGGCTTTCCTGCGCCGCTGCTGCTAACATGCCCTTATTTAAACTCGCCCGGATATATTTAGCCCGCTGAGCTGACAAGAAATTCTGCCAACTAAACAATTTAAGTGAGTGTGCGATAAGTGATAGCTCCTTTAAGTCAATGCCCTCCACAGAAGTTTGAGTAGAGAGGCAGTATGGGTGGGGTAACTATGTTGGGGCATTTGTCAGCTTTTCCACATATGGTTATACAAATGACTAATAGAAATACTAGTTGCACCATGTAACATATTGTTTTTGTGACAACACAGCAACAAAAACAACAAAATCAGAGTCAATGGCAATATTGTACATTCATCATTCTTCCGCTAAAGTCTATCCCAGCAACTAGTGTACACTCCAGATATTGGCAAGCTAGCATACACTGACCATTCACTCTAATTCATTCACTAAAGTCACCAGGACCCCCAACACATGTCTGGTTATGTATGTTTTTGGATGGTGGGAGGTAGCAATGGAGAACCCACATTAAGACGGGGAAGAAATGCAGACTGACATTTAACCAGGGGATCAAATCAGTATTTTTGTGAATGTGCTAATCCACTGTGCACCTAAACATTCTGGAATTTCATTAATTATCAAAAAGACTTTGGACCAATAGTGCTCCACATGCCCAAATAAAATTCTAGTTTAAAAAAGGAAGAAACTTGTGCCCCTGAAATATTAAACTTTGGTAACACTTTATTTTACATTATCCCTTGTATCTACCTCATTAATGTAATATGTTACAAACTGTAATAACTTGAGTTGTAACTAACCCTAACCTTAACCATACAATGTAATTACATGTAAATGCAGTTTTTTACACAGTATATTACATTGTACTTAATGAGTTAGATACAATGTAGTTATGGGATAATCTAAAATAAAGTGTGACCTTAAAGTTGCCCCTAGCTTTCAAAGTAGGTGACAAATGAGATGGCTAGTCTGGATACAACGCTTGCCTTGAATGTTACACTTCGAGTGAATTCAAAAGTATAGCAGGACTTTCATTGATCCTGTGGCACACCTTTTGGTTGCATCACAATTTATGATGCAACACACCTCGATAGCCTGTTGCAATCTAAACGTTTCTTTAAAATATCACTGTTGCTATGAGGATAAATATACAGCGTGTCATGAGAGCCTCACGGTGCATAGTCGTCAACAAACACGTTCTAGTTGTGAGGCCTCTGCAGTTACCTCACATGACCCCACTTCAAACGGCCCGCACTATCACTTATCATCCTCTCCTGGTTCTGTATAGCCCACATTTTGGATTTGACCGTCATGTAATTGGATTGTTTTTGCAACAAGTCTGAAATCTGTGAAAACAAAACAGAAGGAGAAACATCTGTCAAATTGAACGTTCAACCGCTGAACCTGAAACCACGTAAACATCTGCTTTGAAAGATGTCCTTCATATGCACAAAACAGCAAATATTATGCAAAGAATTACGATTTTAAGGAGGCTTCGTATATAACCGGAGGAAGGGAAAACATGACATTGCTCAGTAGCAGCTTGGCCTAAACAAGTCTTGCATCATCATGGGGGGTCCCGGGCTTGGATATATTCCTTGGTGGAAAAGTGGTTTGTGGGGCCCCTCGCTTCATACAAGGGGCCCTCTCTGGCTTCAACCTAAGGGGCCAGGTTGTTTCCCTCAAATTCTTCAGGCATGTGCGTATGTTTTTGCAAATAGTCAAGGGAAGTTTTTTTTTTCCTTGAATCTCTTTAGAGGAAAAACAGCCTTTGCATTACATATGTAGATCTTGTTCCACATAGTGATAGGGTTGAATACACAATGTTAAATTTAGCATTATTGCAATATCGGCGAATGCAAAACCTAAATGTTTCATGGTAATGTTATGGTCTTCATCTGACAAAAATGTGCAGAGATGTTTATTAGTGCTTCAGAACAGCTGAGTTGTGTCCTAAAAGGAATTTAAAAAATCTTGAATCTAGTCTTGCTTTAGTCGTCAGTTTTGTCCTAGTTTAGCTTTGGTTCAGTCTTATTTAGTCCTGGTTTACTGCAAGTTTAGCACTGGTTTAGCCTTGGTCTGGTCCTTTTTGGTCTCTGTTTAGCTCAGGTTTAGTTCTGGTTAAGTCCTGGTTTCATTTTGGATAAGTCTGGGTTTATTCTTTGTTAGATTTTGACAGTAGTAGATAGTAAACTGCAGACCTTTAGTCATGCTATAGGCCAGAAACCATACCCAAATATCACCAGTGCTATCTTTATCACAATGGTTAACATGCAGCATATGACATGTTTTTTCCAACATAGTTCAACCCTAAACACTCCTACATAATAGTGAATGTATGCCTTGTCGCACATATAGATTTCATAACAATCATGTCTGCTTGCTTGCTAATCAACTGGGAAAAACTTAAAGGTTTTCTAAAACAGTAAGAGAAGGAGTCTGGGAAAATACCTCCAGGAAAAGCCGCAGATGGTGGATGGGTGAACTAAAAGAACAAAAAAAAAAACTACATTCCTCTGAGGGAGTGCACACATGTGAGACACCACACACATGCAAATCCTACACACACACGCACACACACACACACACATCCCCAGGCCGCTGCTGTTGGGATTTGTCCTGCAATGCACCCAACTCAAGGGGGAGGAGCTCAGACAGATCTTTCTTGTAAAACAACAGCTTCGAAATTCACAAAATGTCTGGAATTCACAAGTGTCTCAGTGCAACGCTCACTTGCCCAAACATATCAAAGGCAGTCTGCTGTGTGCACAAGACCTCACTGGATTACTATGTGGCAGAGTGTCCGCAAAAATCAATGGCAGAAAGCCTGGTAAACATGGAAAAAATAAATAATAATAAATAAAATAAATCATAACTTAACACTTAGGAGCAGAATGCATAGATAAAGTAGCTAAAAAAAGTTTGATTTTCATTTATATATCCATTCTATTCGGAATAATCCAGCTTTGTACTCTTTGAGCCAGTCCTAAGTCCAGATAAATGTAAAGGCTTGTGTCAAGAATGGCATATGGCATAAAACTTATAGCAACTGAACGTGAAAATTGATGCAGACTTATGCAGATGAAAAGGCAAGAAAATCATTGCCCCTACAGAAAAGAAAGCTGTTTTATCCCTTAACTACATTGTATCTACCTCTTGAAGTACAATGTAATACACACATGTTGTACAACATAAGGCTCGGGTTAGTTACAATGTAGTTACATGTTATATGAGTTTGTTACACAGTAATGAGGTAGATACAATGTAGTTAAGGGGTAATGTAAAATAAAGTGTTTACTAAAGACTATATATATTCCCTTTTCTTTTGTGATTTAAGCATCTATTATTCCAGCTGGTATGTTGTCAGTGGCCATACAAATCATATTTTACTACAGAATTGGGCCATTAAATCCACTGCTAAATCAACTCTGAATTACAAAAGTTTAATAATAGTATTTAAATGTAAACAATAGACAGAGGAAGTCTTTGTAACAACCTAAAGTCCATTAAACCTCTGCCAAACGCCTGGGTTTTTCTGAGTTGAGGATCTGGTCAAGTTCAAGGCTACAGTTCAGCCCTAGCAGGTAACAGTGGGGCCCAACCTACTTCTAAAATAAACAACATATCAAAGCTTTCTCTGGCTCTAATGATAAATGCCTGATTGGCCCCTTGTTTTGTTTCTTTTTCTGGAGAGTTGTTTAAGCCGACTTTAGCTCCTACCCTTGATAAGCTTACATTCTCTCAATACTTAGGCTGCACAAATGATATGAATTTAATGTTTGATATTCCAATGCTGGTAGGAACAAGAATGGATGTGATAAACTGTTTGACAGAAATTTCTCTCAAATGTTCAGTCTAGGGTTGTGACTAACTATTATTTTGCAAATCGGTTAACCTGTCGACTAGTGCATTAATATCTGATTTTTTTATTAAAGGCAAAGCTG
>JAVQKG010315695.1:0-11698 GCA_036025885.1 Hypseleotris bucephala | reverse complement strand
TTAGAAAAATATATTTTATTAAACAGTAAGCATCTTTTCTGTTTTGCCACATTCCACCCACCCTTTGAGACATTTGGGACTGGTTATCTGAGTTATCTTATACACTACAGTCAGCATCTCCCAGCGCTGACTTAGACTCTTTTTCAACAATCAGCACAAGATTCAAACAAAATGCTTTACTTGAAAAAGATCAAAAAAAGAAAATAAAAAAAGATCAAATGTTTTTCATATGTGCAGTAACTATGCATTAAGAGTAATTATTGCAAACTCAGGCCACTAATGACTAATCACAAAGTTTGTTTGCCAAAGTCAAAACTTGACAAAAAATGTGTTCTGTAGTTATATTTTTAAGAAACATTGTTGCGGGTGTAAAAAAAGGGGCGGTTCTGAAATGGTTAGATGAAGTATACTGTATATATTTGCTGTTCAAATACTGATAATAATACACCTAGGTCACTCTAAAAAAAGAATCTCCAGATCTTATTTTATTATGTACAGCTACTTACCTAATATCAGACAATCTGACACTAACATGTTACAATGCCAAGTATGTATGTCACTGTATTACCTTCCTAATTTCACCCAAGCTTTACGTTTACTGTAGAAGGCCAACAGTATTTGGTGATTGTGCTCATTTTTTTTCCATCTTATATGACCGACATAATATTTACACTGTGTTGCCTAAATGAAGCCATGTGTTACTGTGTGTATGCTGATAGACATCTCTTCACTCGCTTTTGTCAGCCTGTGTTTTGCCTATAAAACTGCTGTGCAATGTTTGTTTTGTTAGCTGTAAATACACAGGAGGGGAATACAATTATGGATCCATGTTGTTACATCTCAGGTCTGCCAAATGGACGTATACCAAGTAAACTCAATAAACAATGTACTGGAATACTGGAATAGTTCAAGCCATCAGTGCATCACTAGCCCAATAAATAATCAAGATTCATTAAGCAAAAGTTTCTGTTTTTGCATTGGCCGAGCTATTTCTGCTTACACAGCAAAACAGCACAAAAGATAAACAAAAGACAAAAGTCCTAGATGTGTTGCAATGTATTCAAACACTAAATTGCACGTTAGCTGGTCAATTTTATGATAAGATCAAAACAAATGTAACTTGTGAAAAATGTGGGAGAAGCTTGTACTTTACCATCACCAAGTATTGACACATTAACTTTGCTTTTTTACTTTTCCAATCATAGCGACCTGAAGACCAAAATCGAAAAGGAGGACACCAAGCGGGAGCTGTTGGGAAACGAGACCAGTCTCACCGAGTCCTATTGTATCCGCTGTCTGAAACCGTTCAAGTTTCTGGTCAACAACAAACGCCAGTGTCTGGACTGTCAACTGTTCGTGTGTAAAGGCTGTAGCCACTTCAGCAAGAAAGAGCAGGCCTGGGTATGTGACCCCTGCCACATGACCAGGTACTAAACCACTCACCAAGTCAGACTTCAGCACACTTTCAGAAATACACTCACCGACTTCACAATACAACACACTTTCAGAAATACACTCACTGACTTCACACTACAACACACTTTTATAAATACACAGAAAAGGTTGATGACATTTGTTTGTAGCAAATAACCACAAATTACTTCCCAGTGTTTATGTTCATGTAAATATTTCAAAAATGCAGTCAGAGAAATTGTAATTATATCACAAATGTTTACTATTGAACTAAGACTTGGCATATACAGTTTGGACATGAATGATATATTATTTGAATTGATATATTATTGAATACACATTCTTCATTAGTCAACTAATACATAACAGATACATTTTACTTTTTACTAAAGTCAATACACGCAGCTTGTTATGGCTCCATTACCACTATTGTTTAAGACAGAGCACTTACTACAGCCTCTCAGTGACCCCAGCGTCTGGAACATGTCATGCTCTGTAATGCTAAACATACTATAATTCACATGTACAAGGCCCGGGCCATCTATGCTTTTTATGTAGCTCTACTTAGTTTCTTATTTGATAGCTACACTGCTCTCATTTGAGATTATTTTGCCTACCCCCTATGTTTCCTATATAGGGTGCTGAAGATTGGGACTTTGGAGTGGTACCATGAAAACATCCGGGCCAGGTTCAAGCGTTTTGGGAGTGCAAAGGTGATGAGGTCTCTCTTCAAAAGGCTGAATGGAGAGCCCAGCGGATCAGAGAGGGAACTAAGAGGTGAGAGAGGAGCAAGAGTTTGTCATTGCAAAGGTGTCTGTTTGTTGTCTTTAGGGATAGGTCAAACGTGAAAAGCATAGCATAGGTTCCCCTCAAAGTTCAAGTTTGTTTTTTTAGATTTTAGGTTGGCTGTCAAAATGAGCTTAGACACAAGACAGTTCACAAGAATGCACTCTAGATGACCTATTTGGCATTTAAAGGTCAAATAGATATGCACAATGTGGTAGTGTGCAGTCAAAATGGAAGGGGCCTAAAGTTTAACTGTCATATTCATAGACTCACAATGTGCTGACACGTATATAAGTCCATGGGACTTAATGGGGTCAGTTTAGATTCTCCTAAAACATGCATGTCTCTGGACAGTGGGGCATGATATTTACTACAACTATTCAAGTAATAGACAACAGAGTGTGTATGAAAAGTTATCATATGTACATGCTTGAAACTGTAAAAAGGAGACAAAACATTAGATTGGTTACATATAGTTTTAACATATTGTAACCTCACAACTGTAAATTATTGTCTACTGTTTTCTGATTCTGAATAGACAAAATAGTATATAAAATATGTCTTTATCATTCAGCATTACTATGCCAGATTTCAGTAAAGTGGCAATTTCCTGTTGCTATTGTTTTTTAAATAGCTGGAGATCAACAAATGAACTGAAAAACAAGCAAGGCATTTAAAAGGATTTAACACTTAGAAATAGTACTTGTAAAGCGGTTAACCTCATTGACTGAACAATACAGCTCAGCTTTAGCCCAGTGGCTAATCTGGGCTGGCAAACAAGCATGTCTCTGAATGTACAGCAGTTTAAATCAAAAGTTACAAACGTGCTTCAGTGTCAGATCTTTGGGTCAAGGTCTCTTTCTGCAGCCAGCAACCTTCACCAATCTCCATCTGTTGCTCCCTTTTTATTTACGAGCCCCGAGGAGAAGCTACAGGTCAAGAGTTTAGTCTGCCAAAATCACAAAGCTGTGCCGTAAGTCAGTTTGAGCTTATAGGAGAAATCCTCAATAAATGAAAGGCTTCAAAGAGATTTTACAGTTGCATAGTGTACTCTTCCAGCATGGAAAATATAGAGTAAATTAGGCTTTTGAATTGTTTTTAACGTAACTTTAACTGAACTCAAAAAAATCACTTTTTGTTGGTTAATATTGTCAAGTTGAAAATGAATAATTTACATAAGATACTTAAATAATCTACTTGTTAAGATTTGTAGTCTACATAAAACAAGAATACATTGCTACAGCAGAAAATGTTGTAATATAGATGTTAGAAATATAAGGAATTCACAGTTTCACACTTGGCCGTTTCAATTCTTTTGTGGTATCTTCATAAAAAACTTGACATAAACCCAGAGTTGTTTGCCAAATAACAATATCACCTCCTTCATATCTGTCTTCGTCAGTATTTGTCTCCATTTGTTACCATCTGTTTAAGAGACTTTTCATTCTCATGACTCAAAGTCACAAGAATAAAATTTCCTTTCCTTTTTTTCAAACAGTTAGCCATCTTCAGAAGTTTGCCAATTCTGTCATAAGGATTTAATCTCTTGCAGATTTTTTTTGTAGTTCTTTACAGCTGTGCCATCACAGGCCACATCTTTCATTGTCAGGGTCTTGTCCTGAGCTGACCAGTGGACCAGATAAAATGTGGCCTTATGGGAATAACATACATTTGTTTATGAGACATGATTACTATAATCACAAATG
This sequence comes from Hypseleotris bucephala, assembly GCA_036025885.1. Taxonomy (NCBI): domain Eukaryota; kingdom Metazoa; phylum Chordata; class Actinopteri; order Gobiiformes; family Eleotridae; genus Hypseleotris; species Hypseleotris bucephala. Next base: position 7,793 of record JAVQKG010315695.1, on the reverse strand, counting down.
TGTTGAAATTGTATTTGTTTGAAGCCCTTGGATGCAAGAAAACACTTTCATTACAATGCAAACAATAAAATTCCACATTTTGGCTGAACATTGCAGGTTGGGCAAGACACTTCACCCATGTCAGTAACATAGTTTTATGAATGCATTTAGTGTCATTGTTGTGTTTGGTGGTGGTGAGAGAGGTACGGCTGCCATATCTCTGCCAGTCTGCCCTAGGAAAGCTGTGGCTATAAATTGTGCATACCACCACCAATGTATTGTGAAAAACCCATCCTCACTGACATCTCTAATTGCTGTAGTGTTAATAATTAAAGTCCCTCTACTGGCCTGGCAGATGCACTACATCCTTTTAAGCAATGTTGCATTTCCGGCTCAATGATCTTGTCGTCGTCATTTCTGTCTTGATGTTGTGTGGCCAGCCCCTTGTGTATAAATCAGTTCAAGTGTCAGTCTACTCTCAGTGAACCGCATCAACCATGTGACTCCAAATGAGATCATAGCATTAGCTGATCAATGCCTTATGAAGAGACTGTTTACGCTGAGTCACCCCTGAGGATTTTGGGATGTTATACAGAGAAGGTTGGCCTAGCTTAGTGCGCCTTGTGATCTTCCAGTCACATGTCTCTCGTTCTGTGTCTGGAATAGAGAGATCAAGTCCAGCCATGCTAAACAGGAAAAAGGGAGGACCATAATATTGTAATGCTACGTATGTGCAAACAGTCTCGATATCTTGTGCATATGTGGTTAGGAAATCAGCTCGTAAATATCAAGGGCAGCAGATGCAGTGTGCCCAGCTTTTAGCATGCATGTTATCACCTGGATTAAATTCAACATGCATGACTACTCTCACATTCTTGTTCTGTCTCACATTGTAGAGTATTGAGCTGTGGTCCGCTGGGCCCCCGGAGCTCGCAGGGTGTCATCCTCTGTGTCTCTGTGCAGCAGGAGGCTTAATACAACACAGGCTTTGTATGCATAAAACCAAATAGGAAAAACAGTGTAACTCTGATGCTGACTGCTACAAATCAAGTTGTATTTTGTGTCCTATTTCTTATTCAGCATTTGATTTGACTTTACGTATTTATTTGCTGAATCCAAGATTTTTTACCAAGTACCAACTTTATATTTCTTTGTAGTTTGCTTACTCTCTCCTTATTGTAACAGCATTGTCTTATTAAAAAGCCCTTGATTTGCAATGGTCTGCACATTATCTGAGATTGATTTTGGTCTACATGTATTTGTATCAGACTGGAAGCATTGAATATATTATTGTCTGAAAGTGACACCAAAAGATATTGCACCATAATGTGATGAAGGAGCATTGAGCAGAATGTTCTGGTCAGAATCTCCCCCAGGAGACTAGACTCTGGTGATGAGAGGAAGTTGGCAATCACGAGCTGATGAAGCTGTGGAGGAGCTGCTGCTGAAGTAGTGATGCAACTCAAAAATGGAGGAAAAAATAAACAGCTGAATGACGGAAGAGGCATCTGAGGTGCTGAGGAAGTAGAGTGTGATTTGAGATGAGAGGGAGGAGTTACATGACATTTTGTGTCAGAAAAAACAATGTAACTCCAAAATAAATCATAATTGAATTGTACTTATTTGGTCGGTGTATCATTTTCTTCTTGTTCTTTAGCGACCAGTGACTATGACACATGCAGCATGCCAGAGGTCCACAGTAAGTAAACTGATTTTAATCTGTTATACAATATAGTATAAAAAATATATATACGTACATTCTTAATTAATGCACAATTCAACATTAAAAACACAGCTTTAAAGCCCACTTTTTAAGCCAAAAACGTTCAAACATTACAATGCATGTTCCTTACCTACATTACATAAAACTGTTGTTGTATTTTAATTGCTTGGAGGCCCTTATTCTCATGACTCACTTCTTAATAATTGTTGCCCCTGGGACCTCCCTGTGGATAAACCCTGTGTGTGTGGTCTGGGTGTGACTCATGTTCAGAACGGCTTCTTGGATTTAAAAGCTTTATTTGACTTGTGAATGTTTGAAAATGTATCAAGTCAATGAGATTTGAATAGGAAATCAAATACTGTAGTCAATAAAATGGGCGTATTCTAATAATAGTGTGGTCACAGTGGTTTGAGAGCTCCCCCAAATGTGCCGGTACAATCAATGCTCTGGCTTCAGTAGAAAAACTAGAACTAAAAACTAAATGCTCTTGTAATTAAACACTTTATTGGGATCATTGTAATAACACTTTCTGGTGAGCTGTGTCTACATCTGCAAATTCTTACCCCGGCCCAATTTGTCTTAGTAATGTGGAAAAATCTGCTGGGAAAGTATAGCAGAATGAAGGTCTTTGTATTTTAGTTTTGAACTTTGCTCTCAGTTTGAGATCTTAAATCTAGACTCATCTTTATTTATTTACTAGTTGCATATATTTAGGAAGTTAGAGTTGAACTGCGTGATTTTGTGAAACTTCTATGTTTGAATGATGCACTTCCTTCCCTCTCCGCTCAGCCATGTTCTTCCCATACCCCTCAGTCTAGTGTCTAGTTCTGGATAGATGGATATATTGGTCAATCAGCGCAATCCTTATCTGTCAAAGCATGTGATTTGTTAAACAGCTTCTTCCCTCACTCTATACAAAAATCCTTATAATACAACTCAAAGAGGATCTCAGGGTCTCATCAGATGACTTCTGTTGATTTGAAGCCATCTGACCGTTTACTGTCAAAACATGACTTTGTTTGCCTCACAACCACAGGTCCTTTCACTGTCATCCACGTAGTTAAACTGCAATTGCAACAATTACAGCAAAAATTATGATCTGATAAATAATCGGATAACCAAGATAGGATTGCTGGCTTATGACTATAAATAAAACCAATACTTTAATACAGATAAATTTAATTCTGATCTGCAAAGTGCATTTTATTCTGTTTGCTTTCAGCAGATGGATATGAAGACAACAGCATCGATCACACAGATGCACAACACTATAAAGAGGTAAGTAAAGCTTTCATTTTGTATTTTATATCTACCATATTTTTATGTCTAAAACCAAATGGCCTGAGTCACATTGCTGCATCTCTGTAAAAATGTACTTCATAGTCAGCAGAGAACATTTTGCTAACATGCCTCAAAAACAAGATGCAGACAACATGCTGTCCTGGTTTAGCTTTAGCGTTGATGAGATTTTCTAAAATTGCAGAGACACAAAAACAAACAAACACCACTTGTATATTGATTGCTCCACATGTTTTCTCCTTTCTAATTAAAAATGTCAGGAAATTAGAACAATACTTATATGCGTACTTGCTGCCAATGTCCACATGATCTTCAGCTTTCACACATGACTTGTAACACACTGACAGCTGGTTATGACTAAGGACTAAGGCACATTCAAATCACCGGCCTCAGTGCATTCTGGGTAAATTCCTGGCTGTCATACATAATTGCACACATGAGAACTCAAGACTAAAAGAGCCTCTGGTCCAAGTCTTGCTGCTGTAAAAAGTCATATGTACTGGTATCCTTCATAAAGCTCACCTAACTATTGTTTAAAACCACTGCCTCTGTGTAATGTAGCAGCCCCTTTCTGTTTATTTTCAATCAATGCAGCTGAATATAAGCTTAAAAAAATATTTCCACTTCTTTTCTTTTCAATGTAATGTGATGCAGATTTTGGTGTTATTTTCATGTTATATAATTGGGCATTTGATGAATAGTGTGGTACAGCTACATGACCATAGGGGTGTCCGCTCATTGTTTTCGCTTATACAGAGTGCCCTCTACTGTTTCAAATAGAGTAGTGCTTAGGTAACAAGGTATCTGTAGCTGGGCAATAGTACTAGGCTACTAGACTAAGTACTAGTAATAACAAGAACAGCCAAGAAATAGTACTCCACTCGACACTAACTCACATAAGCAGAACAAAGATGATTCCGTCAAAATGCACCAAAACTACCACTTATCAAGTATTTAGACTCTTTGAGGTTAACAACAGCTTTTTGTCATAACAACATACATTCTGATTTATGGAAATTAGGATTTGAGATATAATTAACACATTCTCTGTTGCATTATTAGGGTTGGATCTGTTCACTTTTCTATCTTTCGTACATGATTTCTTTCCTCTTGTGGTGTTTTGTCTTTTCATTGCTTTTGGTGATGGCTGCTCCTTTCTACCACTTAAAGATGAAAAAGACTAAAAGACGGCTAACAGTGGATCCTTTAGAGCTGGACTTGGGTTATGACTTTCTGACCGAATCAAGACGGCGTTATTATCAGGTAGAGGCTGAATATATTAAATTTGCATGCATTCAATGATCACTTCTGTCTGTCAGTGTGCATTAAGTAAGGTGAATGAATGTTGAATGTTTTCTAACCCTAAATACACATCACTCTTGTCAACCCTGGTTCCAGGCTCACAGCCCCTATGACACAGGCTCTGAGGTGGGTAAGAGGGAGCTAGTCCCGTCTGTCTTCCACCAAATCAGTGATGAGCCTCACAAAACACTGGACTACAACAATGGAGGCCCAGACTACAACCTGGGGGTGGAGTCTGCAATCAGTCAGCATCATGGTAACGAACCACAAAGATGGTCTAAATGCATTTACATTTATTTCACCATATATTGTTCACTGATTGCAGCAATTGGTGTAGTAAATATTGATACTTCTACCAAACAGTCAATTAAACTTGGTTTAAATGTTTATGTTCAGTTGTCAGAAAAACTTATTCTCACAGTCAGTATGGATACATAGATGCATGGAGCATATTTGGCATACTGTTGCTTCTTTGAAGGATATGCCACAATATCCTAGAAAGAGTTTTCAGATATTACAGTTAAATCCATTTACCCACTGTTTTTTTCACTTGGTACAAGTTTGCAATCACTATGGGTAAACATAACTTTGACATTTTAACACTTTTCTTTCCCTTCAGATGATCTTGTGTTCTCAGAGGGTCGTGGGCCGTCCCGCTCTGTCTCCAGACTCAGTTACTCGTCCTGTGGCAGTGGGCCCCGGAGCAGCAGTGTCTACCTGCCCGGCCCGGACGACTCAGAGGACGAGCACTACCACCACTTCACCTTGTACACCTCCCGCTACAGCCACACCTCCCAGGAGAGCCTCAACTCTACAAACCCAAACCAGGTCTCAATTCACATCATCTTACAATCTTCACAAATCTGCTTTTCATAGTTTTATGTTGTCAAATGTATTGTACACACAAAACAGCAATTAGTACTAAATTAAATACACACAAAACATATCTTAATAATTATTTGCACTGATTAACCAATTTGCAAGTTGCATTTTTAGGATTGGACCGTGTTTTTTCTTTCATACATTATTTCTTTCCTGCTGTGTTACATTTTCTCATTTCCAAAATACTTCACACTCATTTGGCAGGCTAACAATCTTCATAAATTAGCTTTTGATGTCAGATGTCTTGTGTAGGCCTTTGTGGTTTAGTCACGACTTTTATATTTACAATTTTCTGTCAAACCATCTAGTTTAAGTTAGGTATATACAACCACAACAAAAAAATGACTTACAGTGTAAAGGCATTACAGAACATATTCCCACCACTGCAAAGTCTGATAGCAATCGAGTCATACAACCCATCTGGTTTAAAAAAGACAGTTCAAAGGTTTTTATTTTGGCATGATATAAAAGTATTAAGAAAAGACTGAAACATATTTTGAACATAACGTATTTCTTTTTAAGCCAAAGCAACTGTTAAAATAAGGAATATAATTACAGTATCTTGCTTTTAGGGCCAGCTGGTAGTGTACTGCCTTTGTTAATAACAAATAGCTCCCCTACTCCAAATAGTGGAAGTAAATACAAGTAAAACTACGGTCCCAGGGCAAACTGGCTCCAATCTCTGTAAGTGGATTCCACACTAGTTCCCCCCTGTTGTCCAAAGAAATGCATGCATTATAAGACTTGGTGAATAGTCTATAGTAAATGAAAGCCACTGTCCAAGTTGTTGTACCCCACTTAAAGCACAAAGTTGTTGGTATAGGCACCACAACATAATATAAATAAATAATGAATGTATCAAATTAAGGTCTACATATGTAACACTGCAATACACAAAGTTATTAAGTTATTTAACACAAATCAGATGAGCTCTGTATATGGTTTTAGGTGTTAAGAGAAATAAAAACAAGTTGTGAGAAATTAAGAAACATTGAGATAGATCTAATAATAACATTGCATTGTCTCCGGCACCTCTAAGCCTATTACTGTACAGTACACTATTGAAAGGAATGTTCTGTTCATTAGTAACACAAGATAAGACATTCAATAATAAACAACCTCTAGTGTTAAGTCATCATTTTGTCCCCTTAAGCTCAGCGAACATCTCAATGTAATTATGTCCAGGGTTTTTCCAACAGCACACCCTGCAATTTATATCCGGGCACAAGTTTATCAGGCTGACATGTTGAGTGATGTGGAGGGGACAGCTGCTGGTGCACAGAAAAGGTTACTTACATTACATCAGTGTCTATTTATGTGTTAGGCACTGGGAAGGATCACAACAACTGTTCAAGGGAGAGGGGATTAAAAACAGATTTTGTTTACCATTAGTTTGGCTGACTTTGTGTCTGCTTCTGCTGCTGCTGTTAGCAATCGAAATCCAAATATGTCCTCAAATGCCCTAGAGTTCAACTTGAGAAAATGAATGCATTCACACATTACAAACCTACTTTTGTAAGAGCTTTCAAAAGTAGTCAACAAATATTAAGATAATATCCCACTGAGATTAAAAACCTCTTTTTCAAGGGAGTGATGGCAAATATACTGTAGCCTACAACTAAAACTACAACAAAGTGGTGCAAGAGTACACTGCAACTGATGCCGCTAGGGAATTCTGATACGAATTTTGCTACAAATTGTTATTTATTCAAAACTAAATTTTTCACTTTAGTAAGTTTTTAGAAATGGGAAAGTGGTATTTTGTTGGCTGTGTCATATACAAACTTTGCTAGCGTGACTTCCTTGTTACCGGCAGGTTGTGTCTGGCGGTTTTGATTGGTTTGCTATACATCGGCATTTCTGCCCATGAAATTGAATGCAGTCAAAGAGCATCAAGACTTCTTTGTATAGAATATTAAAAAAGTTAATCGTGGATGGCCAGGCTAGCTGTTCTACACAAGGGGAACCAAGATTTTGTTGAACATATTTTGTAGTCATCACACTGCAACAATGCCCATCTGGAAACAAAGGAAGTTATCATTGTCTATAATTGGTCTCAGTCTTGTCAGCAAAGGCCTGGTTTTATCATTCCCACCTGGTCCTGTGCTGATAAACACCTTTCACATCACATGTCATGGTGAATTTGTCCACAAACTGAACCGAACTGTAGATGCACACACAGCCTAGACATGAGCTGCTCTGACATAGAAACATCCCTGGCATATCCTTGTGAATACTGGTTCAAGTTTACTCACATGCCACCATTCATCCTGTATGCGTGATGTTGTTTTGGTTTGGAAATTGTAGCTAGCATGAAAGTCAAGTGAGTCTATAAGACCACTAAGACCTTGGTGATTGACAGTCTGTTTTTCTGATGGTAACATGTTGATTTAAACACATTTCTTAGCACACTGCTGAACTGTTTTAGAGGCTAATTATGGTCCATAGTATGATTGTATTATATTACCCGTTTGGACATAAGGTTGGATTACATTATAAAGTAGCCGTTATAGAACCATAGCCTATGTTACACTATGTACAGTAGAATTAAATGTAATGCTTATCTATTCACAAGTCAGTAGATCTTGACTCCATCTAGTGGTACAAA
>JAVQKG010315575.1:0-13998 GCA_036025885.1 Hypseleotris bucephala | reverse complement strand
TATATCAGTTTTATTTTTGGCATAACCTATCTGTCCATTTTTTCAATTGTACCACAAGTCTAATGGAAACCTTGTAATTCTATTTTGTGCAATTGTATAAATGCAAATTTAAAAAAAATCCAATAATCTTTTCATTAATAAATCTATTTGCAGGAGGAACTGAAAGGGTATTTTTACTGGCAAGATAAAAGTGTTAAATCTTACACCTTGAAGACATGAATGACGTTGATATAAGTCCCTTGCAGTTTTTCTAATTGCGTAATTGTGGCTCATGACTATATCCCACACATTAATATCAGTCTCAACATGATTAGCGCTCAGACCTGGCCTGACAGCTCCACACTTCCCACTGGAGCCTCTGCGTCAGTGTCCACCTCTGAGCCTCTGCTGATGGATGATGGCATCCACTGCAGTGAGTGGGATCACCTCCATCGCTCCAAGACGCTAACACAGCACTGACCAATGGGTTCAAACTGGTTAAGCCCCAGAGAGTCTGCAACAACATAATGGCTAACTATTTTCACTTGATTAGCTCTATTTGGTCTATGTTCATTTATTGTCAAGGATGAAAAACTACACATTAACGTAACAATCTTGACTTTTGGGTCTTTGAACTTTGAACAAGAAAGTCCTGGGTTTGAGTCCGTACAGTAGAGTCTTTCTGTGTAGAGTTTGCCAGTTTCTCCCTGTGTTTGGGTGTTTTTTCTCCAAGTACTTCAGTTTCCTTCCATCAACCTATAACGACCACAATAAATAAGCCAGACCTGCATGCCCTCTGCACCCAACAGATAAAATGCCTAAAGTTTGCATGAAGTATACCTTGATCTTATATACCTTTTAATGTTTAAGACCATCTATGTTGCTCCATAAGCAAATACAATGCACTGTGTTGTCTGACACCTTTCTATTCTTTAACAATCTGAACTTGTCCAGTTCTGCTTCCAACACATCTGCCTGTGTCTGTTTCTGATTCAGCCATGTGACTTTGTTGTAGGAACCTAAATAAAATAAATAAATAAATATACTAATTAGCTCACAGTAAATTTTTCACCCAAAAATGGTTGACCCAAATGACCTTGAATGGGTCCAAAATGGGTATAAAACGCATTGTAATATAAAATGTATTTTACTGTTTTAGGAAATAAAGACTCAACTGCATCTTGAACGATCAGTGCATTTTATTTTTCCATCACAGTACAAAAATAAATCAAAATAACCCCAAAAGAACTGAAAAAGAGGTTTAAATTACAGCAAGAGCTTTTTTGTGTTTTTTTCAAAAAGTGTATTGAACAGCGTCTACATCCCTTTTTCTCCTCCTCCAGCTCATCTCAGTTGTCCATAAGAAAACACGTCACACATTCAAATGTACGCATAAACAATCTCACACATACACACACTCTTTCACACCTCCTCTGTCTTCAAACTCTTATTCTACAAAGTACGCAACAAGATACAGAAAAGAATTGAGTATTTTAACTATCACTTGAATCTTTTTTCATATTTATAGTAGTTGAAAGTATTCAAACAACCATTAAATGATGTAAGTGAAAGGTAAAAGATGGCAAGTTTCAGTGAATTAAGATGTTTTTCTTTTATCTTCAGTCTTGTTCCCTGCTCTTTCAGCCCATCCAAACTATGCACCTTATGCCTTTTGACATGATCAAGCAAACACTGCCATTTTGCATACATCTCCGTTGAAAAAATTGTTACATAAATTACGGAAAATTACAAAAGCAAAAGGAAAGAAGAATTGCTTTGTTAAAAATGATTTGGGATTGTGTAACTTGTTATATTAATCCTATGAGAAGCTGCAGTCTCTCCAAGCTATAGAAAACTCAACTGACATTCCCTTTACTTGATACTGAGTGCTTTGCTGGAAAAAACAAATCAACTTTTTAACATTAGCTATTTAAATTAACTGTGCTTTGTCCTTGATATGTGAGATGGCAGGTTGTCATAGTTCCTCATGTAGGCCAATGTTGTAGGGAGAATCTCTAGGCTATTTTGGGATTGAGCAAGTAATGTGTGTCACTTTGGTGCAGTCAGATTTAGTTTTTGGATCTTGAGGGCTTTAGATATTAATCCCTACTACGTTCATTTTAACCATCTTCATTCCCACCAGAAGTAAGCACACCTAAAATTCTTCCCAAAACTTTCAACAAATGTGCCCCAAACAATAAATACAGAATGGCATTATCTTATTACTAGATGAAGATCCTTCTCTTCTTTCACAAATGTATACACTATTACTCCTTACAGTGTTCTCAGACCTGATATGGCACTGTTTTTAACATTTTCTATGCTGAGTTAGAAGCACATAAATAATTCCAAAAATGTACAAAAAAACGCAACAGAAAAGTAGTCCCTGGTAAACAAATAGTCTATTTTAGCAAGCAGAGCTAAAAAAAAACCTAGTGTCACATTGTTTTTTACGGCATTTTCCTAAAGAAACTCAAGTAAAAAGAAGAAATCCCAGAATTTGGTAAAACTGCATGGCACACGTGCAAAAAACCTTACATCTTCGAATAAATAAATAAATAAAAAATTAGAATAGCAATAAATAAGCCTTCATAACGTAGTAAAACATCCACATGATTTTTTTCCCTAGATGAAAATAAATAAGGTCTTTCTAAACAGTATGACTCAATGCATACCATAGATCCTCGTGTGGTCAAAAAGTTCAACAAGGTTTTTTGGCCACTATAATACTTAGTCCAGCTACAAACAGAAAGCCACGAGAAACAGCAGATCGCCCCCGAAACTGGATGTCCACTTCTATAAAGGCCAGATATGCACTGACTGGAGTCCAAAATCAACGTCCCAAGTTCCAAGTCCATGTGCTGGAGAGAAGAGCCAAAGAGAGCCAGTGGTGGTTGTCTCAAGGAGGTGGTGGTGCTGGAAAAAGGGTGTGACGCCATGTTTTGATCATCGGTAAACCCTGGAGACAGTCAGTCAGGCGATGGCCCTCACCCTCCTAGAGGGGGCAGTCAAACAGTCACATGTCACTGGTCGGCTGCAGCGAGCTCCACATTCATTGCTGTAGTTTTGTTCCTTTTCTAATGACTATTTATAATATTATATGTAAATACAGTATGTGTGTATACTATAGCCGCAAAGGATGCACCCAAGTCTGGCATTTTTGACTGTCAAAAAAGCTCAGGTCCATTCCCTTTTGAAATTGAAATGACCTAATATGCTTTTATTCAATATGCTCCACTTTTGGAAAATGTGTCCCTTTTTTGTACAATTACAGCAATTGGAGCAGCTATTAAAGTTCATTTAAATTTTCTATGAATAATACTGCAAAAGACTAGTTCTTTACCTGAACTACTTCAATTATGTACGCAATTGTGTTGTGACAATATGCCTACTCAGTATCTATTATTGAGCTTTCTGGGCCACCACTCAGCAACATCTTGAGCAATAAATAGCATTAAAAATATACACAATTATTATCAAAATACCAATTATTGTGTAATGTGCCTCCTTTATAGCTAAAAGTGAGCTTTCTGGGCCACTGAACAGCTGTTTCTTATGTTGCGGCTCAACCTGTAAATAGCATTATAAGTATACAAACAATGTCAAAAATGCCAGACTAGGGTACCCCCACACCCCATCCCTACCTCCCCTTGTATAAATTCCCCATTAGGTACCCCCGCCACCCCCCCCCTCCCCCCCACCCACCCCCCCACCCCCCCACCCCGGCATTCCCTCACCGGTCCAGCCCAATCAGAAGGCGGCTCCTCTCCTCTTCCTTCTGGCTCTCGTTCTTCAGGTCAGCGAACACCTGGGTGAAGTAGTGCGGGTCTGAGTTGATCTGGAGCATCTTGGTGCTCATCAGGTTGATTATGGACAGGCAGCGGTCCCAGAAGGTCTCCTTGGAGGTCTCCACCAGGAAGGGCTTGAGCGGGTAGGAGATCTCGTTGCCCATGTAGGAGTAGGACAGGTAGAGGCAGGTGAGGAGCACGGCTTGCAGCTCGTGTTCGGTGGCTACCTCTGAAGACACAACGTCGCGGCAAAGCATGTAGACAAAGACCACATTAGCCGGGGTGATAAAGCCTTGGTCTTGCCAGCCTTGAAGCAGAAGGGAACGGTCCACACTGCGCAGCCACAAGACTGGATCAGTAGGAGAAAGGTGTTTGAGCCTGTAGCAGCGCCTGCACAAAAACTCACCCAAACATCTCAGCAGCTCGCTAGTGGAGGCCTGGACAATAACCCTCTTAGGAGTGCCTGGGGCCACATTGGAGTTGGTTAGAGGAGCCTTCTTGACTGATGAAGTTGTGTTGTTGGAGTTCTTGTTGAGTGCTGGAGTGCTTTGGTCCTGGGTGAAGGTGGACAGGTTAGCACAAGACTGAGACTTCTTCAGATTCTCATTGTTAAGGTGTGTCACGTTGTTTTGGTAGGTGCCGTTGGGCTGCACCTTTTTGGAGCCTTTCTTTTTGGCCGAGACAGCGACGATGCGTTTCCAGGGCAAGACATTGATAAGCGAGTGCCGTTTTAGGTTCTTGTCTTTGGCGTTCTTGCTGTTCTGGACAGCCGTGTAGTGACCCACCGTAGCAGGGCCATCCTCGAACAGTGCCGCCTTACGGTAGCTAGGTGACAACGACAGCACGGTTCCCATGGTAACTCAAAAGAGGAGGGGTTTGGACACACAAGGAGAACTTGGGGGTCTCTTCCCAGGGCTACTGTCTGCCTCTGAGCATCTAATCAAGTGGAGACGGTCCTGATGAGATTCACTCCAACGTCACTTTCTGCAAACACAGTATAGCACACAGGATAAGTATTTACATGAACATATATGTAATGGATATGCTGTACCTCTAACCTAATGCATCTCATATAATATCCTTTCCTGTCGGCACTGTTCTCATTAATGTGTTCAAAAGTGCTCCATCTGACAGACCCTCAGGCTTGTTACCAATATTGATTTGACTCAGTAAGTGGTGGAATGGATCAGCATATAACTTAACCTAATGAATTCAGACACTATAGATCCCTCTGTCCTGTTTGCATAAGCAGAAAACCACCTTGCGCAACCATTTTACTGTATTTGCACATAGCTTACTGTGTAGGCTTTACATTTCTGTAGCCTATACATTTCTGTTTATTAGGTTACACAGTTGATACAAGCTGGATACGTCGAAACTGAAGAAATAACATCAGTTATTAATAGAAAATAACATAACTATCACACCCAGCCATTTATATCGTATCCCAAGTCATGCCATATTCAGTAGGCTATATTTAATACGAAAATCCATATTTCATAGCAATGGCCGCCAAGCCTCGGTGAGCCACGCGCCACCCCTCCACTAAAATGGAGACCCATAACGTAAACACCATAACAATACAGTGAGGTACAGGTGAAGGTCGTGCTATAAGCTCATGTGGCTGATTTTATTAGAAAATAAGGCTAAAACCAGAGGATTGGCCCTTCTTTCGGCATTAAGCTAAAACAAAAACATGAATGTGTGGCTTAGGTGTTTTCAGCGCTGCAGTAGCCTATGTTATGCACAGTCGATATGCACCGATATGCATTTCGACTTTACCTCTTTGGGCAAAATGCACACAATCAATCCCACGCCATTTAATCATATGTGTACGCTTTAAACGTTAAATCAGCGTGTAGTTTGAAGGAATATTTGAAGGGCGTTATTGTAGCCTATTTTCTTGTAGATTTAAATGGCTGTCTACGCCTGGCGCTCTCCAAGGTACCGAAACGGACAGCGTCGAAGCTCACTGTATGCTAGAAGGCGGTGGCTTGCCTTCGACTATGATACTGCATCCATCATGCTCAGAGTCTAAATCCTATAGATCTATTTACAGCACATGATTAGCCCATTAAAACGTTGAATTATGATTGAATTGTCAGAATGTATATCCTACTATGTCAAACAGGCTAAAACACTAATTGAGATTTTGTTTTTGGGATTCCTCTAACAACCAAGGTTGTGAAAACAAACCCAAAAATAAACAAAAATATCACCTAGGCTATATACCTAAACTAAACGTACTGTACTCACCAGATCTGTTGCACGCTGGAAAAAAATAGAATCGTTATGGCGTTGCTCCTCTGAAACCTGTTTTCCGTAGCCTATAAAATCACAGAGGATGCTCAAACCATCTCGGTGGTTAAATTGGCAAAATACTATAAATCCGCCTCGAAGAAAGACGCACCTCGACTGTGGTTTCTGCACAATGCAGCGCACAGTAGAGGAATGGAGGATGCTCAGATGGAGATGTGATTCTGGCCCTCACTGCCGGGAGATGCGGATGCTGAGAGGACTGCTGCTGTGTGCGTGTGAGGCTGTCAAAGGCGCTGACGCAAAGGCGGTGGTGGGGCGCCGCTCTGCGCTCAGTTTATGCTCTGGATCCACTCCGCCTTGAAGCAACAGCGCTCTCTCATCCACGTCGAACCCTTTGAACTCTTGGCTGTCTATAGCCTAGAACTTTTTTCTGTTTTGATTGTTAATAAGATAGTTTCAATTTCCTCTGTTTTAGGCTATAGACTACACTAGGCTAATAGGCTATAGCCTATAAATTGCCTTTCCGTTGGGTATAGAATAAGGCCTGCTCCAAAATTAGCTGAAGATAGCCAAAAGATGGCCCTTTCTCAAAGCAGATTATTAAATAATATTTGCCATTTATAATGTCGTTTGGTCAGAAAATAACCCAAATAACCCAACAATAAACTGGTGGCTATACAATAACTTAACCTATAAAATATGTTGCTTAGCCAATTTAGATAAAGATTTGTAGGCCTATAGTCTAAAATTAAAAAGATTCTTGCGCCTCCGGTTCATTGTCACTTCGTTCATGGACATAATGATAATAATGACTACATTTCCCATATGTCCCTTCAATCCCGACATGCCAGCGGCGCGCAGACGTCACAGCGTAAGGTAACGTAGTCGGCGTACGTAGTTTTCATTCAGGCAGCATTTGAATAAGGAAGATGGCGGCTGCAGCAGTGGTTGAATTTCAGAGAGCACAGTCTCTCATTAGCACGGACCGTGACGCCTCTATTGATATTCTCCATTCAATTGGTATGTGTCTGTTTAGTGTTTAAACCTAGACGCTTTCTATTCTGTCAAATGCTGCGTGATATTTCTGATTTTGTGTGGGATGATAAGTGCTAGCTTCTATCGGCTTTGCCGGTGGAGTGCTGTGCTGACTCACTGTAGAACGGTGGGATAAGGGTAACTGCTAGTTAGCAACCTGGCTAACTTTAGTCCAGACAGAGAAATAAGCCCATGTATACCATCGTTACATATACAGGAAGTGTCTTGCTTAACCACCTATTGTGTCACTTTATATTGCACACTGGCATGTGCTGTTAATTTAAAGGCCGTTAGCATGATACCGCTAACGCATTAGCCTGTTGTCAGCGCGTCTCACTGGAGATCAGCCCGTAGTGTAATGACAGTGGTTTAAATTGTCTTCGCATAGCCATAAAGTCTGTGTAGTAATTTTATGAAAGGAAAAATACTGATTACGGCTGTCCTCAGTGGTTTCTCTAAAGCTATACCCCCGGTAACGTTGACCTTAAATTGCCTTGTCACACTAGCCCCTAGCTGTCAGCTGCTTCAGACGCACTGTTTATGTACTGATGTTTTTTTGCTCTGTTATTTACACATCACCCGTTTATTGTTATAAAGGGCCGCTGTTTTAAGTTAATTATTACGATTATTATTATTATTTATAGTTCACAATCTTTTGTCTTGATTATGCATCAGTGTGTTTGTGACTTTCCAAACATTTGGTTGATTTTTTCCAAATTGACTCTGCCATAATTAAGATGCTCTGTTCAAAAGTATTTATGTGCATGTTATTTCAGTGAGAAGAGATGTCCAAGAAAATGATGAGGAAGCTGTCAGGGTTAAAGAACAGAGCATCCTGGAGCTGGGGACACTCCTGGCCAAGACAGGACAGGCTGCAGGTAACAGTTAAACCTCTTTCTTTTAAATTCTAGTATTTTACATTTACATGCATTCTAATAAATGTTGTCTGTTCATTTTAGAACTTGGAGGTCTGTTGAAATTCGTCAGGCCTTTTCTGATTTCTATCAGCAAGGCCAAGGCAGCCAGACTGGTCCGCTCTCTCCTTGACCTATTCTTGGACATGGAGGCAGCTACAGGCCAGGAGGTAGAGCTGTGTCTGGAGTGCATTGAGTGGGCCAAGGCTGAGAAAAGGACTTTCCTAAGACAAGCTTTGGAAGTAAGCACTATTAAACAGTGTAATTTGTTCTCCTGGGCACCCGGTGTAAAGCTTCTTAATTAGTGATGGATGGTAGGAAAACCTGAATAGCAGCGTTGTATGAAAGGCTCTTGTTTACAATTTTCTAGCTCATTTAGAGAAGCTATAGTTTTGCCAAAATTATGCTGACGTTTCAGGGCAATATGCCATTTCCTGAAACTGCAGAAATCTAATGAAGCATTACCCTAAAGTTTTGCTAAGCATTTATAATGTTGATAATACTTTACAGTTACACAAATTTTCATTGAGTTCACCCAGACAGGATATAAAGCTTTATAGGGGTTTATTCAAGTATCCCAACATGGTTTCTCAAGCTTGCTTCTGTCTGTCTTTCCTCCAGGCACGTCTGATCTCTCTCTATTTTGACACCAAAAGGTATCAAGAGGCACTGGCACTTGGTAAGTTCCTAAGAGTTAATTTAGTTTACCACACTCTGTCTTTTGCTGCTAGGAAGGAAGGTGTTCATAGTAAAATTGTGGATTACATTGTGTATATTTTTTCACTACTCTGCATTTAAGGATCTCAGTTGCTTCAAGAGTTGAAAAAGATGGACGACAAAGCACTTCTTGTAGAGGTTCAGCTGCTGGAAAGCAAGACATACCATGCTCTCAGTAACCTTCCCAAGGCCCGTGCAGCCCTCACTTCAGCTAGGACCACCGCCAACGCAATCTACTGTCCACCAAAGCTTCAGGCAGCACTCGATATGCAGTCAGGTAAGAAGGCTTTTTAACTCTAATGCCATTTTCATAATGAATGATAATTACGTTAGATGGTGACAGATGTTGCCTCTTTGTTGTAGGGATCATCCATGCGGCTGAGGAGAAGGACTGGAAAACTGCCTACTCCTACTTCTTTGAAGCGTTTGAGGGTTATGACTCCATTGATAGCCCAAGAGCCATCACATCACTCAAATACATGCTCCTCTGCAAAATTGTTCTCAACTTGTGAGTAACTTGCTTTATGTTTTACTATTGCGATTTTTATAGTATATTTCGTCAGTGGAAAATACTGGAATTAGGACTGATATCAAATAGAACATGGGCATATGAAAAAATCTGTTTTTAAAAAATATTTTATTTTATTGCATTAGGCCAGAGGAGGTACAAGCCTTGATTAGTGGTAAATTGGCACTACGATATGCTGGGCGCCAGGTAAATATTTGATAAATTACAACTATTTATTGTATATTTTGTCTCTGGTCATGTGCTAATGTTTCTATTCCTGTTTTAGACAGATGCTTTGAAATGTGTTGCCCAGGCCAGCAAGAACAGATCATTAGCAGACTTTGAAAAGGTGAGTGTTACTGGAAAATTCACTTTACCTGAATTGCATTAGCCTCTATAAGACAAATGCATTAAATATAGAACAAAATAAACATGGAATTTAAAATGGATAAAAATTTCCCTTAAGGTCAACCAATTTCAAAGGCTCTAATAGTTGTAACTTCTCCCAGGCCCTAACAGAATACAAAGCTGAACTGAGGGACGACCCAATCATCAACACTCACCTGGCCAAGCTGTATGACAACCTGCTGGAACAAAACCTTATCCGCGTCATTGAACCATTTTCCAGAGTACAGGTACTATAGGCCTACCTAATTTTAGATCAATTGAAATCTATTGTTAAAATCATTAATCTTGTGGTTGTGTTTTTAGATAGAACACATATCCGGTTTAATCAAATTGTCTAAGGTCAGTATAATTTCTTCCCCACCTTATTTCTTCAGTGCACCTCAGATAATAATGTGTCGATGTATTGCTTTTCAGGGTGACGTAGAGAGAAAACTATCACAGATGATCCTGGACAAAAAGTTTCATGGCAAGTACAGTTAAGATTAATTGCTAATTACTAAAAACAATTTAATGTTATTTTTTTTATTTTATTAACATTTACAGGAATCCTCGACCAAGGTGAAGGTGTTTTGATCATATTTGAAGAACCCCCAGTCGACAAAACATATGAGGCAGCATTGGAAACAATTCAGAACATGAGCAAAGTTGTGGATTCACTTTACAACAAAGCCAAGAAGTTAACATAGGTACGCATATGATCTAACACTACTAATGTGAATTAACTGGCAATTGACTTTATGTATTTTCTTTTTCTTTGTCCACAGAGCAGTTTGTCATGTCTGTGTGATGGAGGAACTGTGTGTGTTTGACCAGCGTGTGTAACATTTTATGAAGGGGACAAGGGAGAGCCACAAGTCCCATAAACTGCAACAAACAGGATTTTCCCCATCAAACTTTGCCCATCCCGTCAATGGACAGTGTCATCACCAGTTTTATTCCACTTTTGACACATCTTCAGGATTGTGTAACACTCAGCGGCCACATCAGGCCATCAGGGAATATTATACAACCACAATAAAAAATATTCAAAGGTTTAAGAATACATATATCTTTATCTCATAAGGTTGGGCTGTCAAAGCCGGAAGCTCTGCAAACCTCAAAGGTAAAACATTGACCTCTGGAGCCTTTGTGACTGATGTAAGCAGAAACAGGGCTTTTCTTTCACTTATTACTATGTTTCAGAAGCACACTGCTCTGTTTTGGGAAAGTCCGGATACTACTTGGGATGTTGAATTGTTGTTGAAGAGCTCCCTCTAGCTCTGTTTCATTACCATATCAAAGCCAACAGTTAAGTCCCCACTGTATTTCAGATATGTATTAAACACTTTGTTTCGGATTTTGTGTTTTTTTTTGTTTTTTTTTTGTATAATTTTGAAAAGAAAATCTGAAAAGTTGCCACATGTCTGCCCCCTGCTTGTGCAAGTTTATATAAGAAACAGGATGCCATTTCACCACTAGTGCCACTTTTGGGCACGTTGGTTTTGCCTCAGTGTTTGGGTGCAATATAAAACAAAAGGGCAGAGGTGGGGCAGAAAATGATGAGCCTCTGAGCTTTTGTGGATTATCCCCATGTTAGCAATTCTTCATCGTTAGTTCCTAGCACTAGTGTGGTTTGCTAGTAACCAAACAATTTGTATGGGTTTGATTTGGTTTCATTTTATTTTGGTTTTGTTTTCTCTTCTAAAGGCATTTTCAAAATAAATATTTTGTATTTTAATGACTGTTGTCTGATGTGATTTAGTAAACAATAGATAGGACCTGAAAACGACATAGTTAACAAACGCAATACAGGTCATTGGTAATGTATACAGAAACAACACTTTGGGTAGAATTTTGTTTTGTAAAATAATGTATTTAAGTGCAGTTGGACACATGCAGACCCACCATACAATAAATATTTTTTCCTTTTTTTAATGAAATTATACCAGATAACGTGTAAACTTTAAAATTTCACCTTTATCTAATTGTATTCTTATGTTCAGAAATAAAAACCAAACAGAAGTAGAAACGCTGTGCTGTACGTTTACGTGGACGTCATGACGTTTCCGCAGGAGGTCCCGCCCAGGATCCAGCTCTGTATTTCCAGCCTCTGTCAGCGGCTTGTTCATGCGTAATTGTACTTGAACCAGTGGGGATAAAAACTCAAGAATGGCCGCTAGGGTAAGTTTAAATAATAAAGTTGCTATTCTTACATTTATTATGGATATCTGACCATCAAACTATATTTTAACTGAGAGAAAACGGCTTTTGCAGGACTAGTTGTAGCCAGCACAACACTAGCCTGTGTGGCAGATCCAGATGTCATTCAAAACTTCGTAATCAGCCCGGAAGACGAATGGAGTATCTTATGACCAACTGCTACTAGCCACAAAAACAGTTTTTCTGTAGTCTTACCCTTAAATATGTGCTCAAATGCAAACATATGTCAAAACACTAACGCCTATTGTTTCCTTTACTTTATATTAAAACATTCAAAAATAAAGCTAGGCTAAAGCTCCGAAAAAGAGAAATAGTGGAACACATTGCTGCTAATGCGGACGAATGCACTTCCAACGTCACCGGTGTTTAGCTATGCAGCGTAAACAAGTGTCACTAGTTTTCTGATGCATTTGTCTCCAACAATACAATGAATACTTATCTTTATTTCTTGGTTTAAATGCTATTGGTAGCTTTTAGCTCAAAGACGTAAGGTTTCAGCCAGATCTTATTGTAAGATGGAAATGATAAATACAAAAAACTTATAGTGTCTAGTACAAAGGGGGGTGGGGGTTTATTTCTGGGACTCAAGTAATTAAGGATTAAAAGATGACCATAATATGCATATTGTCAATTGTACTAATTATTGTCCTCTCAGTGTTGGAAAAAAGTTATGTATCTGCAGTAACCAACGATTGACTGAAAACCCTTAGTAAGCATTAGACAGTGTCCTGGAGAAACCTATTATGCAGCTGCCTTAAAGGTATAGACCAGAGTCTTCACCAACTTAATGAGGTCTCCATAGGAACAGTAATGAGAGCTAGATCCCAGCAATACTCAACTGCAAAAACCAATCCCTAACAACTGACAGACTTGGGGTTGATACAGTTACAGACTAATTCAACCTACATTGACATGTATTAATAAAAACTGTTAAATAATTGATTAGGAATGGGAATTTCAATCTCCTTTAAAGTGTGTAACAGGTTTATAACATCGTACAAGACAATGTGCAAACTGTACATGATATAATAAAAAAGGTTGAGGGGTTTAAAGAACTTAATACAGTTGACATGTCATTTACTATCCAGTATTAATGTAGATAATTCAGTTTCAATTTATTTGACAGATTATGCAAGCGGCTCGTTGCCCGACTGACGAATTGTCGTTGACCAACTGTGCTGTTATCAATGAAAAGGAACAACAGTTGGAGCTGTAAGTCTCATAATTAAATATGATTAGGTTTTATTGACTGAATGGCATGGATGGACAGCAGTTAATGATTCAAAGCAACAGCTTTGTCTTTGTGTAACTTGAAACAATTGAAAGTCCTTGATGCTAAACTGATAAAATTATATATTCAATTTTGTTTCATGTAATGTACATATCTGTTAACATAAACTCACCTCTAATACTGTAAGGAGGAGTTGTGAACTGTCATCTCCAATGACACCACAAGATGTCACCAAAACCTTCAAAACCACAGTTACATTTCTAACACTATGCGCATACAATGAATGAATAATAATTTACATTATTGTTTTATAAAAAATTAAGACATGTTTTTCTTTGCTCTAATTCTTCCCATTATTGCAGACATGTAATTGTACGTAACGCAGTCCAGAGGTTTGTGTTCACGTTGAAGACACATCCGGGTGTGAATCCTGGATCTATAGGCTTCAGTCTGCCACAGGTCTTCTTCATCTTTTTGACTTGGAACATTTTGTTTGAGTTTGTTTTGTTATATTGAGTTTGCTCAGACTTACCTACTGCTACTACTTTTTAATGGTGTGTTTTCTATTAAACCGAACTGTGTGTTAGTGGCTTTTTGCATGGACTTTGTCTGAAGTATGTCACTGCTTTTTCCTCTTTGCCTGCTTTTCCTTCGTCTATAAACTTGGCAGCCACCTCGGCATTCAGGTACAACAGTAACTTAAGCAGACTGGACTTATTTTACAAACCAAACTACTCATAAATACACAAATTTCATAGATGCAGAAATTTAGGACTTGCGCTTTGCAAACATTGTTATAAAAATATTATCTAAGCAAAGTTGCATTGTCTTTAGAAGATATTGTGATATTCAATTATAGTATAATCTTATCAGTCTTATCAATGCTCTTATTGTTGTTTGTGTACCTTTGGTAATTTGGAGCCTTTTAGTTTGTTTGAATGTGGCACAAGGAAGCACAAA